>JABFPN010004967.1:0-14005 GCA_022817305.1 Leptoteleia sp. ZL-2020 | reverse complement strand
TTACTGTCTCAATACTATACACTAAACTAAAAGACATTGTAAAATTGTATAAATCATTCACCACACATACACACAGACACACGCACACATATATATATATATATATATATATATATATATATATATATATATGTATATATATTTACTAAAAGTCACTGAAAATACAGTATAAACGTATTTTACATTTTATATTATATATTTGTAAAAATTAGTTCCTTAAAAGTTAAATTAATAATTATTATACTGTATCAAAAATTGGGAGCAAAATACATCTTATTATTATATTTAATACACAATTATATATCTTTATTAATAATATTATTAACATTATTTTAGATATATAATTATACATCTTATATATATAATAGCATAAAAATACAAAAAAAATGTATATAAGATCTAATACGATAATAATAAAAGTTTATCTTGTAACATTTTTTGTAATACATGATGCGTAATAAAAAAACAAACTTTGTCCCCTCTTATTATACAGTACAACAACTGTTGTACTACAGTTATTAATAAAAATCTTTAAATTTACATTTCATAATGTGGAATTACATTTAATGAAAAATTTCCATGTTATTTATATTCTACTTGTTCATTGCTGTTAATTATTAGTTCAATCTGAAAAAGTTTTACTTTTCAAAGTACTGTTTTACTTGAGATAAAACAACCATTTTTCAGAAGTATATAAATGACAATTGATCATCCACTACGCCGCTTTTCTTCCATGAATTCTTATCCAATCAACGTTCACTGGCATTACAATCGAGAATCCTCGTACGTAGATATAATAATCCTCTTGACACAATCGTAATTATATTTACAGTGGCGACTTGTTGACATACTTCAACACGCGGTATCGAATTCATGTATCGATTTATGTCGGCATTTCAATGACATGTTAATTGTAAAGGGAAATATGCCACGAGACACCTTAATGAATTATACACGCCTTTATGTAATGGATACCGGGTGATACTATAATCAAATTATTTTTACGGGTTTAGACAAATAAATTCTAAAATAATTAAAAGAGTTAACGTAAAGTATTCTTTTATTGCATAAATATTACATAAATTTAATTAAACAACAATATATTTAATTATTCGTTGTGTATAATAAGACTCCTAGTAAAAGTAAAACATATATGGTTCATATATAGTTCATATATGGTCCATAACCAGCCCATGCATGGTCCATATATGTTTTAACAATTTCATATAAAGAAATATAAAATTCATATAAGTTTATCCTTAATCCATACATGGCCATATATGATCGATATATGGGAATAATTCTTTTTTTTTTATGTTTCATTTTTACAGGGGACTGTACATTTTATATTTCAAAAAATATGCTTTGTTTTTATAAAAGCCGTTGCATGATACACTAATTTTCCTAAAATTTACTCTTTCTATAAATAAGTTAATATTTTTTGAAAATATTACTCAAACAAAAATTAATTTTATTTTATGATAGACGAGGGGCAATAAAAAGTGATGATAGAAATATTATATTAAAAGCATTGATATGTTAATATGGTGTCGCGAGGTACTATTTTCGAATAAATAAACTTAATTTGACACAATTCAGACATGTAAATATCGTTATGAGTAGGAAATGCTTGATCATCCACATCTCATTATGATATACTCGTCAATTTATTCCACGGTTAATTAAGCGTTTATTACCTTTCTCTTCAGTTGTAATAGTCGCATTCAACTAAGACTGCAAAATTAATTATGTAATATAAAGCAGTGTGCATTAGTTTCAGGCGGTCTGATTTTCTCGCTTTAAATGAAACATATTAACGTTATATACAGTTCTATTTATACATATTTCGTATCAATGCGAAATATTGCTGTTACATGGAGAAAAAAAAAGAATATTACAAATTAGAAACCAGGGGGATTTCAAATTTTACTTAGTTTTATTAAATGCTAATACTAAGTATTACTAAATATCAATTACTATCTAGAATTACAATTTCTTATAAACTGATCTAATAAATTACGTCAAAAGTTAAACAAGTTTGGAATGTGTTAAATTAGTTTTTACGTAGTGCAACTCTTCTTAGAGAGCTATCTTTTGGAAATAGATTTGAAACAAACATCTTAATAGTTGATGAAACCATTTCCAAAAGATAGCTCTCTGAAAAGATTCGCAGTATGTAAAAATCAATTTAGAACGTTCTAAACTTGTTTAACTTTTGACGTACGTTGCGTTTTTCTTAAATGAATTTTTATTTTACAATATATTTAAAAACTTGTATTATTTTTGAAGTTATGCTCATTTTGAGTTGGCCAAAGAGCGACGTTTCACCTTAAAATAATCGTTTTGGCCTGCTCAATTAATGGCATTCAACTTTGTGAGAAATTTAATTAACACAGGACTTGAAATAGAGGCGGAAATAATAGCAAAATGATGATGCAAGAACTTTCTTGGTTTCAGCTGACATTTTTGATCTGACTGAGGAAAAATTGACCAAGATGAGCTCGTCGCTGAAATGTAAATGCACTGGCGGAGGAAGAATCAACCATGATTCATCGAAGAAAACAATTGAAGTTTACGGTTACTCACAGGTGAGTTGGTATTTCTAACCCTGGGCATGAATTTTAAGTTCGCGACTGCTTGCAGAAATATCGCTTGATGTAACATGCTTTGCAAATAGTAACGTGAACTGTATAAGCCTGCAAGCGGTCATTTCTCTTAAAAAAAAAAGCTGCGAATTTATACCGGAAATCATGAACTTTGACGCGATAAATCAGAAGGGAAATTAAATTAAAATGATTGATTTCTGTCAGATTTTGTACACTAAAAAGAGGTTCACAACAGTTATGCATAATTAAAAAATGTTAAAAATATATTTTTGTATATGACCCAATTGAATAAATAATAATTATTATTACGTAATTTTTATATTAATGTCAAAACTATAACTGTCAAAATAAATTGATGAACCTTAAAACTTTTATTTTAGTAATAAACTATATTTAATTACATTTATTTAATAAACTTAAGAAAATCCAATTACTTTTATTTCTTAATATTAACGATTTTTTTTTCTCAGTGCATATCTTTTTTGCATTGACACACATTCATTTAATTTACATTTGAACATAGTTCAAGGTGAATTTTTGAATATAAAAGAAAATTTCATACGAATGTTTAAGCATTTACTGTTCTCGTAATATACTTACACTGAGAAAAATGAAATAGTATATTTATCAATAAATTCTTGGGTATTGAACCTATATGTACTCTGTAGGTGTAACTGTAATAATTTATGGAAAAACTAAATATATGTAATGCATACAGTTCTATAAGCATAGAATACTATACAATGTGTATAGAAAACATTCCCAAAAATTATAAGTGATACACATACAAAGAACGTATAGGTTCAGTATTCCAGGATTTATTGCTAAATATGCTATTTATTTTTCTCGGTGTATAATAATGTTCGCGCTAATAAATCGATTTAATTACACAAGATTTATATAATATTTGATAATTCAAACAGAACCCCTATTTACGTAAATTTTGTTTACATCAAGTTTATATATGGGCTGTCCATTAGGAAAATGCGGTTTATATAATATCATTATTCCATATTAATACAATTCCTATCGTATTCCGTTTTAATCAATAATAAGAGCTCACTCAATTAAATTTTTATAAGGCATTCATTCAGAAAACATTGTTTTTATAATAGTAAGGATGGCTCCTTGCATCTGAAAGCTCTCTCACGTTCTGTACACAAAGAACATAATATTTGAGCTAATAAAAAAACCAATATTATTTGCAGTAAACATCTTTATGAATGATAGTGTACCAATAAATGGCATTTAAATATTATTTATTTTTTGTCAGAAAAAAAATTAATAAAAAGTCGAAATTTCATTTTTAATTAGTTCTCAAAGATGAAATTATTTTTAAATAATAGATAATAATCACAGTATTATAGAAGGAGAAAAACAATAAATATCTCACAAAAAATATAATTATAATTTTTCATTGATTTTACTTAAAAAACAATTGAGGAGCATAAAGGAGTAACAGCACATGAAAATGAAACGTATAAACGTTGGTAAAACAAGTATTCATTGCATTAGATATAAAAAGAGCACAATAGTGCTTGTGATATCATTATTTCGTCGTTTCAACGACGTTAAATATTGAATCGTTTTTTTTAAACGTATATAAAACGAACGACTGATTATGTTGGGATTGATTTTGTCTCGAATATTTTTCAATCGATTTCTCCTCCGCTTACCGTCCGATTCTGCGTTCAGGATAAATCGTCCCTGCAGTACACTAAGTAAACTGAGAAAAAAAATCTAAAAAAGTTGTATTTAGAATTACCTACACCTTCTGGTATTTGTAAAAGGATAATGTCCGCAGTTCTTCCATAGCATTGCAGTAAAATGTTATGTACTATATAATAACATTTAATATTTAGTATGATAAAATATTTAAACACCAAGAAAAAAATTTTTTTATACAATATGATTAAACTTTTATTGTAACAGTGAAGAAGAACATTAAGATCATTACGTTGAAAAATTCTGTAATCCTCTCAATTCAATGTCAGAATTAAATGTATTTCCAGTCTTATGAAAATGTGCAATTTTACTCCACCCAAGGATCTATTCACAGTCAATTACGAAAAAAAAGGAAATTACCCTGATATTTGCGCTTAAAATGTATACATGTATATAATACTTGCCCTTAAAATGGGCAAAGTTATGTATATTTTATGTAAATGTATATTCTCATTGAGACGTGTATATTTATTTTGACAATTTTTTTGAATTTAACTTTAAATCACCCAGTTGAAGGGATAAACGTCTGTAATTCCGTAATAAATGGTATTTGTATTAAAATAAGGCCAGTTTAACACATTTCCCAACTGACATTTACATAAATAATATGGATGAATGATTTAGTATGTAAGATTTGTGTAATACGGAAGCGCAATAATGTAAACTTTGTTTAATCAGAGATTATCGGATTTACTTTAATTTTTTATCAATTTTTACTACGGAAAAGAAGTTAAGGTGTATTTTTGTATACTATGATTAAAAACTGAAGGAAGTCGATAACTATCAGCTATTACCATTTGTAGCTTTAATACTTTTAATAAGGTTTGAAAAATAATAATTTGAAATATAAAACTCGACTACTTGAGACGTGAATAATGGAAAGGTACGGTAATATGATAAGATTTGATGGAAGTGTTTATTCGCAAAGCATATTGATCGGGTAAAAAATCCAGTCGGTCTTCAATTTCAAAATTTTATCCTTTGTGTACTTATCCTATTTTGAATTTCCTACCATTTGTATAATTAAATGTTTTTTTGAGCAATTTTTATTCATTTCAATTAATATTAGCAATAAAAAAATGGAGTAAATTAATCATAAAACATTTACTATGAGAAAAATCTCATATAACTAATACCAGTGTATTGTCATATCAAAGCATATCATATAAAAAAAGAAAATGTAATAAAAAAAGACTCATATAGAAACGTTATTGATGCAATTGCATAGCATTAACTAGAATCAGAATAAAATACTCCAACCCAATGATATAAAAAGTCAATTTTGGTGTTCAAAAAAATGTTAATACCTTTAAAGAAGTAGTGATAAGATAAGTAGGGTATAGAATTAATTGTTGTATTCTTGTTTTATATTCACGTACAATATTATTTATTTACTTGATTAATTCATTCATTAATGTCAAATTACAATGTATGTTTTTATTTTTCAATAAAAAAACGTGCATACTCCATATTTTGTTATTTTTATTCGAGTTTAGTCAAGCTTATAAATTAATTCATGCTTGAAGCAAAAAAAATTGTTAAACTAAGCCAAATTGGGTCCTTTACCTTAGCAATCGATAGAGGATGGTGAATAAAGGAAAAAAGTCATGCCATGAATGTTCATTTATTTTCAAACCACTATCAAGCTCTCCAGCTATTTCAACGATTTACGTGACTAAAGCACATAAAGATCATAAAAGAAAATTGACAACATTTTTCTGCATATTGGAGACGTTATTTTTGGATATTTAAGATGAATCTACTGTTTAAAAGCATAAAATTTTAATTTCAACGAAGAATGACTTTTCTTTATCAATTTTAATTTTCTTTATTAAGAGAACGAAATTGAATTACTTGAATTATTCAATACTGAAATAAATCCGATTATAAACGTCGTATTACATATGTTTTGGTCAAGTTTTAATCTAATGGATGTTGCAAAGCAACATTTTAATTAAACATTTAATTTTGTTCATTGAATTATTCCAAATTATGTTGCGTAAGCAAATTTTATTTCTTTGATAATTAATAATGGGGTTGCAATATAAAGTTATAAATTATGTTCAAATAAGCGCAGTCTGTTAAGTATACAAAGTAGTGATCTTTTAAAGCTACATATATTTCCTTTTAATGTATATAATATTAAAGCAAAAGTCACCTAGACGAAGAAGGACTTCAATAATTGATTCATTATTAATATATGTGAAAAATAATTATTGTTCCATAAGAAATGTCAATAACTAATCATTTTTAATTTTAGTACATTTGTTTGTTGCATTTATAATAAAGCATTACTGATTGTTGAACATTTTCAAGTGTACAAGTTGAGTATAAATTACTGAATTTTTTGCTTCTTTGTACAATGAATTAACTATATTGTAACACAAGGATAAAGTTTTAATAATATAATCATAATTTATAGGGTTATGGTAGAGCAAATCATCAAGTCTCAACTGATCTTCTGAAGAAGAAATACCCCGACTATACTGTTACATGGACGAATGAAGGCTACTAAAGTGTCCAGTACAAATTTTACGTGGATATAAAACTAAAGGGAAATAAAGTTGATTTCATGTAAAGGCTAACTTAATTTAATATCCTTATACTTGACAAATTAACAAACAGTTATTTAATTTCATTTTTACAGTTAAATAAAGATATAAATCGATTTTGAATGTTATAATTAAATAAATAAATAATGCATTTATTCGTATGAAGAAAAAGGTAGTCACGTTCAAAATCACTTTTACTTAAATTTTCTGATATTATTTATATGAAATCATAATTATTTATGGCATTTTTATACCCAGGTCTTTATACTTCATAAATGCCAGTTTTATAGCAGTTCATTTAATGTCGTAAATTATATCCATATTTGTTTGTTGAATTATATTTGCTTATCAAATTAACATTTTGCAAATAATTAACCAAATTATTTTTCAATATGCCATATTTTATAATACCATTAATATTTATTGATTATTTTGATTGTTAATTAATATTTTCATTGAAGTTTTATGACTTAACGAAATAAATACACTTAAATCTCTGCAAGATTTATGTGTATACCGTTTATATGGTGGGTAGCAACAAGTATTATTCCAAGACACATTTTAGTATAATACGGGCAAAAGTAAATTCTTTAATAAAACCAAAAGCAAAGTTTGATATCTCAATTTTTTTAATATTTTTAATTTATGAGAATATGTAATAATTGATTTTGTTTAGGAGGAAGAAACGTTTTATTAAACTAAGTGACACTTCTACTAAGCAAAAAATGCATATTTAATTATCAATGATAATTAAAATTAGAAGTAAATTTATTTATTTATTATAAATTTTATAGTTTTTGATACATACAATTTTATTCTGCATCATATTCAAAAAAATCACCATATTTTGTTATAGAACTTTCAATTATTCATTGTCTGAATATAAAAATATATCGTTGTCCTGACAACGCAATACATCAAACAAAAAATTTTGACCACATATCAAGCACATCACAATTTTTAAGTTACAAAATTTTTTTTGCAAGTTAAAGATTAAAAAAAGTAATAATGTTGTCCCGAACTGCAAAATCAGCTGTACAAAAATTAAATCAATTAAATTGTCATGCCAGTGAAAATATTATCAAAGTAAGTGACAATTATCATTACGTTTACATTATATATTACCTTTGACTATGTTTTTCTTTTTAGAAACAAGATTATAATTAAAACATATTTGTATATAATTATTTAAATATTTGAATATAATTATTTTTATTAAAATTTATAAGAGAATAACATTTATAAGAAAAATATAAATGTTGTTATTTTTATATTCAATTAAATGATATCATTTAAATATCTTATTTTCTCAGGTAGGTCCAATGTTAACTCACATGTTCAAACAAGTTCCGAGTTCCTTGGAGAGTGGCGCATTAAAAAATATAATTCCTCCACAACAAATGAACGTCATGGTGCAAGATCAGAATGGATTGGTAACGCAACTTAAATTAATTATGTTTATTACATTTTTTTACTCAACTTTTATGAAGCAATAAAGATGAAATCAATAGATTTTATTCATTAAAATTCAGATTAAAACTATTAAAAGTAATAAGATATGCAAGAAACTAAGTAATTGTTAAACAGTAATAAAATTATTTATAACAAAACAATTTTATTTCCAATAAATAATTTAATTAGTTTTAATTATTTATAAAATATTGCACTGAATTTTATATAACCAGTTACAAACATGTTAAGAATTAAAGTAAATGCAACATAAATATCTATATATATTTCTGCTAAATTTTATCAATTCTTCGCATATGTCAACAAAAGAATATATTATTTCGTTTTGTTTATTGTTTCACGATTTTCTGAATTAGAATTGTAATTTTCATTATCATTATGACATTAGAAATAAATATATTACCTTAAAAAATACTTAACAAATTTTCAGACATCAAAAATTACCCCAAAAATATCATCAAATCTTGTACCAATTGATCCTGCAACTAACAAAGTGAGTATCGTAAAATGAAACTTTAATATAAAAGGCATACGAAGCAATGCTTATCTACCGTTAATTTAAATAAGTTTATTTCGCATAACAATTTATAAAAAAAAAAAGAAACACGAATGCCAGTGTTCCACCTCCCTCTGCCTCTTTTTCACCTATTCTCCAATCCCAGTCCATTAAAACTCTCCATGAAGAGTCCATTACCTATCCGATAAAAAAACAAATAAAGTCCAAGCCATCCAGAATATCTACGGGATTTGTGCAGGGATCGCAAGTGTCGCAAAGTTGGCGTAACTGGTGCTCGTCGTTCCTCGGTGAAATGCTCGTGAAATCTGCGTTGCTACGTTCGGCATTCTATTTCGCGACCAAAGGGGCGTCCGAATTCGATGCAGATGTCACCGCGGTGGATGAGCACGCCAGGATACGAAACGACGATTTCTTCCCACTGGGAGACGAGTGGGACGAGGAGATTGGTAAAAGTGATGGCCAGCTCCAAGGGGAACGGTCTCAGCATTCTTACAAATCAAAGCGCGAAGAGGACCACATGGTGGCCGTAGCATTATAAAGCACAAAAGCCTAAATTCATTTAAAACAAACAAATTACAATTGTACGCTGTCTATTTATTTCATTATATATAATTATTGTCTATTTATTTTATACGTACAGGGAGAAAAATAAATTAAAAGACCTACACAAATGTTGAAACAAATTATTAGCTTTTATTAATCAACGGGTTATATGCTTAAAGTTTTATAATATTTCCCAAATATCAATTTTAAATTTTACACACCTTAATAACTATGAAAACTGACAAATATGTATAAATTTTACTAACTTAAGATAGTAAAAGTATGTAATGTGAAAGGAAAGTATTGTTTGTTATGTATATTAACCCTGAAGCCTAGTTACAATTGGGAGGTGGACCAAAGGCAACGAATTTGTCGTAGAAATAATTATTGATTCGCATGAATGCAGGTTGGATGGTTCCCGATCATTCAAGCGGACAAATCGAAGAAGGGTCCTTGTCACCCACCAGGGGGTCCCTGTGTGCCTCTTCCACCCCCTGGTTATCCGATGAAACCTAAACCAAAGAAGGAAAAATTTTGCATCAAATGTCCCAACAAACAACCTTGCAAAAAAAGGAAAGAGTGTTAAGAGCCAGAGGGTATGTGGACGGTGCCATTGAACAAGTTGTAATTCGGTTGTTTCTATCATAGATAGAAAACGGACGTCGTCTTCTGAAGAATTACGTCGAGTACTGGAAGAATAAAATAATGTGGGGTCAGCAGATAAGATTTATGTCAACGGAGAAGGGAAGTTCATCTGATGATTGCTGTATGACCCCCGGACAACATTGTACAGGAAAGCAGGTTGAAAACAAGGATCAGGGAAAGACGCAGCTAAAATGTAGAGGAAATAATGTAGCAATTTCTGGCGAATATAAAAAAGTTAATCATAAGTCTCTGGACTTTACAAAGTTACCAAGTCTTAATGAAAATGGAAATGATAATAAAGTAAATGTAGAAGTAGACCATCCAGAAGTAGAAGAAAACTATTGTTCGGATAGGTCCAAAATGTTTTCATCTAATGAAGAGGGATGTAGTATCAAAACGAATGAAAAATGTTTTAAAAATGATATGACAAATGTAGAAAACTTAAGAGATAACTCTGATTCTTCCCCTATCTTATATTCTAAAAATTATTCAAAGGATGTGTCCACTAAAAAATCATCTTTTAATGAAATAGATTCGATAACAAAAACACCTACTTTAAAAATGTTTGACCGTAAAGAGAATAATTTATTTACATCAGAAGCCAGTTTTAATTCAAAATACTCTGAAAAAAATGAAAGTAATTCTTCTTTTGAACCGACGTCAAATTATGACAAGAGGATAGAAAATGAAATTTGTTCAGAAAAAAATATAGAATTATCTTATAACAAAACATTCGACGAAAAGTTTGAACAAAAACCATCAACAACACCGAAAACAGATTTTCAGGGTTCTTCGCACTCTTCTAAAACTCACGACCATACCACTAAACAGTCTCGGGACGAAACATTACCTAAAAAGTTTCAAGAAAATCTTCCAAACAAGGCAAGATTTCTTAAAAGACGACAAAAATTCATTCCATTACATAATAAAGTAAACTTATCCAAAATTTATATAAACAATAACAAATTTTATTCGAAGTCTTTTGCTGAAAAATGGAGGAAATATTTGGAAGAAGATATTATCGAGAAACTTACATTTAAAGACAAACCAACAAAAATTAAGAGTCCATCTCCCAATATAAAATTCTCACCTCCACGACATTCAGTGAAATCCCAAAAAACACATAGAGTGCAATCTTCACGAATTCCCAAATTAACAAAACTGCCAAAATGTTCAACATTTTATGAATTTTCACTTCAGCCATTACATCCATCTTCAAATACAGAAGTTCCTCGAAAAAAAATAAACACATCTGACAATTTTAAACCGTCAGTCGATTCTACATTGACTGCGAAACAAATAGAAACAAATTCTCACTTTAAACCAAATCCTTCAGAAAATTCAACAATCAATTCATCCTTAAGTAATAAAAGTGGAAACAAGAAAAAATTCAGCACGTCAGCCCAACATTCAATGAAATCTATCTGGAATAAATACAAATATGTAAAGAGTGATTAAAGTCGAAATACCTTAACCACGGAAGATTGCGACGCTAATAAACATAAATATCCGCAAAAAAATTGCAAATCTGTACGCGAGACAAATATTCTGATTCTGGATTTTTCAAAAAAGCAATCAAAGTAGCACAGAGAAAAAAGTTTGGATAAAAATTATTATACTGTATGTAAAAACAGGGACAAATTACAATTCTTGTCATATTTAAAATACATTTTATAAGAGGTTATCAGTATTGTACAAATTACCATGATACAATATAATAAAAATATTCATTTCTGTTATAACTTCTTTTAAACTGTATATTAACTAAGACTATTTTTGTCGTTTGTTCCCATTTTTAGATACAGTATAATAATTTTTACCCTAACTTTTTTCTCAGTGTGTAAAATCCATAAGAATGTTTTATGTGAAATGCAGTTACAAATGACAAAAAAAAGAACTAATAATGGTGGCAGAAGTAGTCAAAGAAGTGACTTAATATTTTGTTAATGTTACAATATCTAAACATACTTTGTTTTTTGGGAATTTTAACTAAAATTGTGTGTCTTGTTCAAAATTATATTGTATAAAAAATAAAAAAAATGGAAAAATCAATAAATTTATACATTCAAAAGTACTCAGCATTACTTACAATTATAAACTTATTTTTGAATTTGACTAAAATTTGGTTATTTGGAAAATAATTTTGAATAAAAGTAAGACTGTAATAATAAAAAATATATTTATTTTGTAAAATGTACATATTTTATTTATAACTTATTTTATGGTTAAATAAAAACATAAACTTAACCAGCTAAGGGATTTGCATGAATGGTAACAGAATTTATCCTCGTTTCATTAAGTGGTTTATAATTCTTTGGATTAACTGGTAATTTTTCCAATTGGTCTAGAGTATCCAATCCATCAATGATTCTATAAACAATTTAAATTATTAATGACTAAAATAAAACATTATTAAATAATACAGATCTATATTATGTAAAATTAACTGAAACATACTTTCCAAATAATGTGTACTTCAAATCCAAATGTGGCTGTGGACCATAGGTGAAGAAAAATTGGCTACCATTCGTGTTTGGTCCATTATTAGCCATGGAAACAAGACCTCTTGCATTGTGTTTTAATTCCTCTTTGAATTCATCTTCAAATTTTCGATTCCAAATAGAAGTCCCCCCTTTTCCAGTTTGTGTGGGATCACCGGTTTGGACGATGAAACTTTTTATATTTCGATGAAATGAGCATCCATTGTAATAACCACTTGCACAAAGAGCTAAGAAATTCTGAAATATTTTTCAATATTATTAAAAACTGTAAAAGCACATTGATATAAAAATAAGATTAATATCCCAAATAATAGCCATGTCTTAATTAGTAATCATGTAGATATATATCACTGAAGAAATATAGAAAATTATAAAAGTTTATAAGAAAATTATTCTTATCATTTTTTTAATTGTGTATATTTTAAGTATCTACTTTACATGATCAACTATTAAGGAGGATCCATAACGCTTAATGATTTAAAACATTAAGAAGTACTTTCTATAACAAAATGTTATTATTTATTAATGCTTCTTTGAGTATCTAATGTTCCAAGCTAAATGTATAATTTAATTGAAAGTTTCATTAAAATGTTTTGAATCAGTACTTCCATAATAAAATAAAGATAATAATTTATTATTGATTAATTTTTCTTGTGTAAATATTTGTTTAATATAACTGATTTTTTATAAACAGTCTCATATTTTCATCTAACAAAACAAAGTACAAAAAGATATGTATTGTAAAAGTAAAATCGCTCACCTCACATGTTTTAGGACATGATTCACAAAATAATTCTATTTTAATGTCACCCACATCTGTATGCAATGTAACACTCTGTAATTAAATATTAAACATTACTTGTTTAAAAAATATATTCCTATAATGTAATAAAATATAAATATTATTATACACATAACCTACCATGTTTTCTACGTAGATGTTCTCTTGGTTTTTATTAAATCACTTTATATCAAATTAAATATGTTGTTGGTTAGTTGCCACTAGAACTCGAGTATCAAATTAAATATAAGGGATCAATGTATCGTAGTCGAACGACCTTTTCATCATCACTAATAAACAAACTGGAGCGGTATTTTGCTATCCCTTGTTTCATTTCATTTCCGTCTCGTTAAGTTTTCGCTTCGTTCTCGTTTCATTTTCGCTTCGTTAAAGTTTCGTATGAATTTTCAAAACGAAGCGAAACCGAAGCGAAGCTGAAACGAAAAAGCGCATGGTAGAGATAGAGGGATTTTATCCCGCAAGGCCCGATGGCATCACTGGATGCTTACGGGAGCGCCTGATTCCGCGATTGATTCCGGAATCTTGTGTTCTAAAACATAAGTTGATGTTTCCAATATTTCACGTTTAGTAACTTAAACCCACTTATCTATTATTTTAAGTCAGGAGAACGCACCACTTGGTCAACAATATTGTTTGAAAGCAGA
>JABFPN010004966.1:0-14006 GCA_022817305.1 Leptoteleia sp. ZL-2020 | reverse complement strand
ATTTTTTAAAATCTAACTAAACTTACAATTGTGGGCCCAGTAACGTATCATGATCGAAAGTCCTCAAAAGTACCATCTTTCCAAAATTCGGCGTTTTCAGTTTTGAGGTCGGACCTCAAAACTACCACCGATGGATGCTTTGTATATATATATATATTTATAAATGAAACAGAAATTTTTGCTTTTAAAAAAATGTAAATTTTATTGAAAGACGGATATACATCTCAGACACAGTTAAAAACAATAATTTTTCTCAGTGTACATGTATGTATATAAAATGATTTTGAGATTTAATTTTAGAGTCAAAACTTTTTATTCAATCACGAAAATTATATTCATCTGCAACTATAAAGCTAATAAAGCGAAATAAGAAATTTCTCGTAGACACAAATCGTAGATGCGAACATAATCTATTAAAAGACGAATTCGCCAATTGCTGTAGTTACTTCGATTGACCTTTTTTGCCACCAGTATTGTGCCTTGCTACTAGAAATTGTGTTTATTGATGGGCATCAAATATTCATTATGTCACGCTGATGTGATATATAGTTCCTTTCAATTCAACTTTTTTAACGAAAAAAAAAGTTAAAAATAAATAAATAAGAAAATGAAAGAAGAATTATAGAAAAACAATTTCAGAAATTAATTTCGTAAAACTGTTTTGCTACTGGTGGAAAATATATTGTTTGTCTTAAAAGAGGTAATTTATAATTTTATTAACTACTGTAGCAATTTATCTCAATGTTTATTCAGTCTTTTATATCTTTAGATATACTAAATAAAACGGGCACGTGATTTTTGCAATTAAAACTAACAGAAATATAATTTTGACAAAAATTTCAGGAGTAAAAAAGTAGTAAAATAAGTAAATAAAATTTAAACTTATTCAAATTCATCGCGCATATGAAAATAAAAATTGACATTGATGTCTTGAATCTAGATGTGTAACTTATGTCAAGCCACAGGTGTCTTACTTGTAGACACTTTAAAAGTAACGTTCTAAAAATTCTAATTTTTATTGTAATATTAAGATTCATTATTGCTGACCAAAGGTGGTACAGTTGTAACAATAAAAAAAACTGTAGTTATGATAACGTGAAATCACAAAGAAAGAAAACCAACGAAAGCTAATTTCGCAATTAAAAACGTGACTGTAAAGAATTGACGGAAAATTTCCAATGTGCGTTGATGAAAAATCAATTAGTATTTCATTACAAGTAACGGTGCACGAGAAATTGATAAAGAATATTTATTTTGATAAACAAATTCACTGCACGAACAGAGTGTGCAGGCCAGAAATTGTACAATGATTGTACCGCATAACACCTGCACTGCAACATTTACATACACTATTTGCGAAACAGCATTCAAATAAAGAAACTGCCTTTGAATTATGAGCAAAATAAGAGAAATAAGTAACTCAAATTTACTGTTTCAGCATGAAAACAAAGATATTAATCCTTTGTTAGTCAAAATCAAGTTTTCGAAAATATCATTAAACATTTAGGGTTACTCTTATCACAGTTTCATGTAAATAATACCTGTTAAATATTAATTTAAATTATTTAACAATGTTTTAGTAAATCCTTAAAAGCACTTTATTTAAAAATATGTTGCAGTAATGTAGACAAAAGTCAGAAATTCAAATTATCTATTATTGTTAACGTATATTACATTATTATATATGAATTTTAAATACTATCTTTTGCTTTTTTTTAGTAAAATCTAAACTTATATATATAAACGAAATTAAATTCACTATATATAAAAATAAAATCTAATGTTATTTAATAAAAAAAAAATACTGCATTCCTGTTAAAACTCAAATACAAATGGGTACTATTTCTAAAGAAAATAAAAATATCACAATTTTTTTTATTTTGAAATAATTTTTTTTTATTTTGAAGTGTATAATTAAAACACAAATTATGTTTTCAATTCAGAAGCAGGCTCGTCATGTCAATGATTTCAAAGGCACGTTTTAAAATCTTAAACACGTTTCGTAACATTTAGGCAATATTAAAATTTTGCATTTGATTATAGCAAAACTAGTTCCATGACGTATCATCTTCACGCAAGATGTACACAAATAACACATTACACAAGAAGTAAAGTACGAAATGATATTTCAGCAAAGTTTGCGCAAAGCTTTCAACACCGTTGCTTAGATGATTTTATACAAATTTGAACCAGTGCACAAGATATATATTTTGATGTTATTAGTAAATATATCTATATCAAGAAGATCGTTTTTTTTTATTTAAAACAAGAATATAGCTTACGAAAAGGAACAGATAAGGCGACCAGAATGAAATAAAAAAATCAAAGTTCATTATTTTCTATTGGATTTTTTTGGTTATATAATTTATGAGCATTATAATAAACTGTAACTTCCCAAGATATTATAAAAGCTTAAAAAAAACTTAGTGTACAAAAATTTAAAATAAGTTAATAATTTAAAAAAATTAATAATCATATTATTGGATGGATTTATTGTACAAATGTTATATACATGGTTGTATATCAATTTAATAAGTTTTTATAATAAACATTAAAAACTTTATAAACATAATAACACTTGTTATTAATATGTCACATTATGTTGTTACTTTTATTATAAATTTTATTATAACTTCTTAAATTATTTCACTTTGTGAATAAATGGTAATTATTGCGTGAAAGATAAATAAATTAATTATTCTTAATTTCCAGTGAATACAGGTAACTACAAAAATCAATTAGCTTTTTTTGATATAGATAAGTGAATTCTAATTAAAATAAACCTATTTTTCTGAGTAGTTTGAAAAAAAAACAATAGTGTTGCAGTTTGACAGAAGTTCAGTTCCAAACATTGTAAAAACACAAAATGAGTATTTGAATAATAGATCATCTTCTCGTTCCCCGTTATATTACAAGCATAGCAAAAAATTAATGTCGTAACGATGGTTTTAAAAGATATAAAAAACGGCCTACAATTAATGATTTTTCCGCATACCTTCGATCATTTACAATGCTTTTTATACTCGTGTAAAATAAGTAATTACGAATTTCGAACAACCCAAAAAATACGCCGTTTATTGTAATCATTCACACGTCCAGTGTTGTATACATGTAGATGTTAATTGTAATTTTATTACGAACGACTTGATATCTAAAGTGCATGATAAAAGCGAATTGGTGTTACTTTAGTGGAACCTATTCTTTTTGCAAAAAAACATATGTACATTTCTTTAGATTGAGGGGAATTCCTTATAAAATGGTATAGTAACATTTATAAAAAATATCATAAAATATATAAGGAATAGAAATCGTCACCTCGAAGTTACCAATCATTCGCTGTACCATCACTCTACCCCTATAAAAATACTTGTCTTTGACAAACTTTAGTGTGAAATTCATATCATCTTGATTAATTGTAAAATGAAGACAAAAACTGTAATAATATAATTACATACTTGTTCTTTTGAATCAAAATCTGTGTCAGTTTGACAACTTATAAGATGGAATAAAATTTTGCAAAATATATACTTTCCAGCAATTCATTAATCTCAATCACTTTACTGGATACATTTTTTGTTTACTTCTTTTGTGTGAAATAAAATGAACTGCTATCTTGGTGAGAAAAAGTATTGCATATTCAGTCATCCTTTGTAACTGATTCGAATTTTCTATGAGTGAAAAGTTAAATTTTTTATATTATAATTTGCATATAAATATATACAGCATAAAAAACAAAAGTACTATAACTCCTGGCAGTATATTATAATTTAAAGAAATTTATTGGTATATTTATATGTTAATATAACAAAGTATTATAATATTTATATAACAAAATATTATTTATATTTTGTTACTATATTTATAATAACTCAATGTTTCTTTACTTTGAAATATCTTAAAAGTTTATACATCAGTTTACAAAAAGTAACTTTTTTTGCTGTTGCAAAAACGTATGTACATACATATATGTATAATTTAAATTAATTTTATTATTCATTCAATTCAAATAACTTATCGTTAATTAAAGGAACTGAAACATCAATCAAATAAAGTGAATAATCAGTAGTACTGACACTTTTTTTATCAGCGGAGTGTTTTGCGATTTACCTCATTCCATGATGATTAAGTCCCAATTTTTAACAATCAAACTCATGTTCGATTGCAAAAACCTAGTTCTGTTTTTTCTAATTGCACAATCTAACATGTTATCAAGTCAATTCTATATTAGTTACAGTAAGATTTAGGCTTGTTCATCGTAAACAATACACTTTAATTAAAATAGTGAAAGATATTCTAATTCAGCAAAACAAGATCGAAACTTGTATTTAACATAATTATCTTGAATTAAGCTTTAAAAACTGTACTATAAACTTTAAATTATAACAATAGAAATTTTACATAATTTATTATATAAATATTTGATTTCGACTTATTTACTATGAAAAAATTATATATTATACAATAAATGTTATTGCATAATGATATTTTGTATAATAAAATACTATTGTGTAATATGTTATATAAAAGTTTGCTCAGATATAAAAAAAACACTGTAAAATTTTTTTTAAAAATAATTAGTTATTAGTGATGCGTTTAAAAATTGTTCATTTGCAAAATAAATATTAACATTATATATAATTGTAATAAAATTAACCATAATAGTTAAAGGAATTAATTTTATATAATTTAAATTAAGATTTTAACATATTTTAAAGAAAATTTCATTTAGAACATTCTTTTTTAAGTTTTTTCTCCATACGAGACCAAAACACTTTAATATCCAAAAATAACGTTCCAATTAATATTGTTTTTTACAATCGTAAAACAAAAAATTGAAGACAAAAATTATATTAATAAAGTAGGGTCATTTTGAGGTAACCACTTGACGTAGCTGAGGCGTACCCTCGAATCGAACACGCGACCTCATGATAAGTATCTCGAAACATATTAAACCGTCTGTCGCATTTTTGTAAAATAATTTTTTTTACATTCGAGGATTGCGTAACTTGCAATAAATGACTATTTTTTTTACCAATGAACAGCACACTCTCCAACAATTCGCATTCCTCTTTAAAATACATTGCACATTAAACCATCGAAAATCTTTCACGAAACACGAAAATTGTACCACTTATACAGGTGCATTCCCGAAATACAAAATTCCCTTAATAAATCTGGCGTTTTCGTTTGGATCAATTCTCGATTACGAGAGCGACGAAAATCGTCCTTCCAACCGTCCTTTTCTTCATTAGCGCGAGCTCCGGCCGTGTAATTAAACAAAAGTATTTTTCCGGCTTTTAAGAACAACATTCATAATCGCATAATTACTTTATTACGTTTTTACGGATTATTAAGAGACATATAAAGTATCGGTTGGAGTTCTAATTTTTAAACGAGTTTTCAAGGTCGGCACAATTTGAACATTGTAGAATAACATTAATAATTTGTCCGCGGTTGGACGGATCCGATGAATAATTAAAATCCTTTTTTGCCGTTATTAAATTGCGTGCAAATATTAAGCAATGGTCATTAATTATTAATTCGTTGTACGGCGAATGTAAATCGCCGGGTTTATGATTTTGCTAATAAATTTTTTTCTTACGCTGATCGGCCAATTAGTAGTACCGTCGAATTGTCCCGCAGCCGATGCTTTGTCTTCAATTGCACATTATCCGAACCAGAATTATGATAAAAAATTGGTCGAAATTGGATTGCGTGTCGCATTATCGATAATTTAATCGAGGAAAAGGAAAGAAAAATAAACATGTACGAGCCAAAAACGACGTTTGGAATCAAAACGATAATTGGTTTTTTTTTATTCTAAAATCGTGGCACGAATAGTAAGGATATTAATGTCATAAAATCGGAAATGAATAAGCGAAATCGCGTACAATTGCGGCGATTGTTACTCGCGAAAAAATTGGTCAACGTTAAAGAAACTTCGGGATGTGCCCAATCAATATTTATATAGCAGCATTATTTTTATATAATGTTACAACGAGAAAAATTTATTAGTGGTTCCCAGTAAGAAATATTTTAGAGGCACAGTACTGTTACAATCTTGTTACCAAAATCACTAGTATTGATAAATTTGATTGCTGGTACAGTGAGAGAATCGTGCTAGTAATCGAGTGATAATATTGGGCCAGTACTGTACAACTAAATATACCAATCCACTAATCATCCAATGTTGATCTTAAATTGAACAATTTTTTAAAGCACAAGTTTGGATCAACTTTGGCGTTGATATTTTGCCTGACATGTCTCATACCTCTTTTTGTTTATTACCAAAATCGACCCAATACAGTCCTATATCTGTTTACCACAGTCTGGTTAACAATACTGGACCAAAAGTGGGCCTATAGATACACTCTGACAACTTGATATAGGATTGTTACTATATTTTATAATAATTCGGCAATATTTGCAATATTTTTTGTAATACGAATATTGAATATATCTTAAAAAATATTTATATAAAAATGTCGTTATCAAGGAATATATAAAGTATTCTCTTTTTAACTTTAATTAAAAACTTCATTTAAATTAATACATCTAACGTTTCATAAATGTCGTCATTTTAATAAACGAAGGAAAAAAATCAATTTCGACTTTGACGAAATAATACCAGGAAACGTGAAGTTTTAAATCACCGTCACTGCACAATCGATACAGCGCGATATTTAAGTAGCTGTATCAGTGATAAAAAATTATTTACTGTGTAAACTATAAACGGCAGAAAGACCACGATCTTAAATGTTCGAGGGCGATTATTTCCTTGTGCTCTGTCCTTTTTCCTTCTCAATCTAATCGATCATTAAATTCAGATTTATTTTAATTAATAAGAAGCCAATTTGTGGTTATCATCTAATTATAACACAACAGATCCCTCTAATAAAAAAAATAACTAAAGCGAAAACATTTTAGGGATTATTTTTGTAATTTTTTAACTGACAATCGGTTTTCCAAATCGACCTTCGGAAGGCAAAAAGGGTAGTCCAGAACACGAATTATTACTATATAGGGAAAACGTTTTTTTTTTAATTTGATTAGTTTGTCTAAAAATAATATCAATCACTTAATTAAAATTAAATGAGAATCACATTACCCAAGGAAATTTAAAACCACAACAGCCATCGAAACATATTTCCCGAAAATAATACTTAAAAGTAAATTATAATTATGACCCTACAAATAACATCTCCTGTTTTTTTGCGTCTTCTGTTGTATTGTACCAAAAATTAAATTATGCTCAGTGGAATGCGTTACGCTAATGATAAAAAAAGTTTCCAATCGATTATAATGCTTATTAAAAGACAAGACCGAGATAAGATGGTATCAGACTTCGCGAGATATTACGTATCCCCATCCTCGATGCCAGTGGTAACGAAAATTTGTCAATTGGCTTTATTTTAGGAAGCGCTCGAAGCGACAGTGGTTGGTCTACTTCTTGACAGCCGAGGACAATGAAATATAACAGCTTGTGCTCAGTGTTGACCGATGCAGTTTAACGGTGCGAATGCAAAGCCGTATAGTGGACGATTCGGTGACGTTTAACGATGGACCTCACATAGGAGAGCACTGGACTTTTTTTAAACACACCCCACAATCTTGCGCGCTGCTTGGGTGCCCTTGAACTTGCCGAAGAAGACGCGAGATTGCGGTTGCCAGGACTCGTAATCACCGGTGAAGACAAGATGACCAAGTTCGAGGTCAAAGACGAATACGACGTTGAGGCGCAACGCGAAATCCAGCTGCTCAGCTACAGGCAGAGCTTGGACGACGTGTTCCGTCACACCAATGGCAAAATGGCCAATTCCAATTTGCCAACTGAACTTGACAACCGGTTGTCCGGCTTCGACGGGACGAAAAAGCTTGAAAAAGACGCCAATGGTGAGTCTTGCACAATTTTTATCAGCGCAGTGCACTGAGATGAAAACATGACTTTTTTTTTTATTTCTTAATTCTCAACATCGATGAAAAATTGTATTTACTTGTAGAGATTTTAAAAGTAGTGAGGATATTAGTGTTGAAATGTTTAAGAATGTATAGATTATTAAGAAGATTTGTATGATAAAAGAAATAGTTGAGATAAATTTACTTAATTCTAAAAGAAAATCGATTGGATGTGAATTTAATATGGGATTTGATTGAAAACCAAAGTTTCATTAGTTTACTACATATAAGTTATTTATGCAAATTGGAAAAATGTCTAGTTCGATCATACTCAACGAATTTCATAACATACGATATGTGAAAGATAAACAATGTTCATGTTTATTACATTCAGTTATACTGAAAGAAATGCTAGTACAAATTGCAAATATTGTATAAATTTATTTTTTTACTTTTGTGAAATTTGACATATAATCTATGAAGAAATTATCAAGATCTTTATAAAATTGAACAATAAATGGATACAATTTCCAATGAATAAAGTTTGTTATAATTTAAAATATTAATATTGTTTTCTTAGTTGATATATAAATTTACAAATTACTTACTACAAATTACTAAAATTACAAGTTACAAATTAGATTAGAGTTAAAATTCAGATTTAAGACGAACTTAATGACAAGCGTAAAAGATTGCAATTTACAGTAGCCAATGTTTTTATTGAATAATAGGAAATACAATTTTTTATGATTAATTAAACATAATCATCGATTGCTTTAATCATCTTTTATTTCCACTTCTACATCTTCAATTTGTCAGCAAAGATGGGTTTTTCTATCATGTTTTTTCTCTCAGTGTATAATGACCGATATCATTGCTTTTGATTGATGTTCGCAAACAATGTTGGTAAAAAATTATTATAATCTAAAATAAAATAGAGGAAATCGCAAAAAAAAGGATTTTGTTACGTTTTTTCATCGCGCTTCGGTTTTGTCTTTTATATTAAGGCATTTAATTTTTGCAAATAAGTGTTTTAATTTTTAATTTAATCAGATAAAATATTGAATATTTACACTTTTCATTAGTAAATCATAAAGATAACGATCAGAATGAAATTTAAAAATGTATACAGTGGCAGTAATACAAAATATCAATTAAATTGAACCGACTAATTTATCTTGATAAATCATTTACTTTTATTATTTTCAAGATGATGATTAATGTTAAATTTTTCATATATTTCATTAAAGTGAGTTTCAAATTAATTATTTTTCTCGTATCATATGATATATTCTGCCCTTTTTTATGACCTTTGAATTTAATATAATTATTTTCTATAATTAAACAATTTTTATACTTTGACCTCTAACAATGCCGGATAATGTAATAATTTTATTAAAAACCTGAGTTCATATATTATTTTAATGAATAACGTACACCTCATTATAATAACATTAAAATTAATTATGTGTTTTTCAGGTTTACCAATAAAATTATAAATAAACTTAAATTAAAACTTTTTTGTTCTTTCTGCATATAACCATTTAATATATGTAATCGTTAACGTTATAGTTTAACAGCAATGGTTCTAACAAAGTCCTTTTTATTTGATTTCAATTCTTTTAAATTTTCCATTCCATCCTTATTCTGGCTAAAAATAGGTCAATTTTTTACGCAAAATTTTTTAAATGCCTTTTAGCACAGCTGTTCTTGTTGCTGCGATAAATTTTTTTCTGTCCGATAGCGACAGTCATGATTTAATATTCAGTCGGGAGTGCTTACTATATAAACTTCCTATATCGAGAAAAAAATGAGTTACTTTGAACGAATTCACCGTATCCTGAATAATACGTTTGCTTACGCTGGGGACACTTGTTTATCGTAAAGTTAATTGTCTTCTGTCTAGGAAATGTGATCATTGCAATATCGCACCGGGCAAAGTGTGATACAGTTGTGATAACTAATTATTTTCAATTAGATTACATTAAGTTATATTAATTGATTTTTTGAGTTATGACAATGTTTACATATTACATTACAAAAACATGTCATATTGGAAAGTACTACTGTATGTTTGAGTAATTTAGGTATTTTTTAGATTAACCATCTAAAGAAAATTTAATGTGTAAATGCTGTTAACATTTATCATTAACTTTACTTTTTTGTTTTTGTATATATTAGTTTTGATAAACATAAATTGCCAGAAATTATGGTACTTTTTACACAAAGGAAAAATGTTGAGTAAATTTTAGAAATAGAACTTTCTTGTTTCAATAAATGGATATAAAAGGTTTAAATTTTGCTACTACTCTTCTCTCAGTGTACAAAAGTGTACATGCATAATCTCGTTTATTCAATAGATATTAAAACGTTATTTCTACGTGGAATTAAGGTAAAAAACAATATAACAAAGATTATAAAAAGTTTGCAAATAATAGAGAGTTTAACTGGAGACAAAGATTTCAGAGCGAAACAGTTTTCACTCGAGTGTAATGAACTCTTAACTGAATTTGGCAATCAGATCAAAATGGTTTTTGCGACGCGATATAAGGTTTATTTCGTCCGGCTTTTATTGTGATCGCGATGCGATTAGAATAATGTTAATTAAAAACCATTAATACTAAAAATACATTTAATAACTTCTTATCTAAGTACAAAGTTTAATGTCAAATCTATTAACGTAAGCGTAATTATTGTGACGGAGATGGTTTAATAAATAAAATGTTTTTGATAATTTAAAAGTGTGCGCGTATGAATGGAATAGGGGGCGCACACGTTAGTTCGCTGTTCAATTTCATTGCCAATGTATTATAAACTTATTCCAATCGAATTGATAATCATAAATACCGGCACTTATTTTTAAACTTTAGTGATCACGATTATTACTTTTTTGTGGAAATTAATCTAAACTATAAAATGTGGATTAATCACGTGCTGACATTTTTTTTTGACTTCAATATGTACAAAAACGATAATAGCCGGCTCCAATTTTAAATGGTTGCAAACTTGAAATCTTAAGTTAATCAAATTTCAGTAAATTATGGGATTTGTTCGGACGATTCGTAATGTTATGAGTCAATCAAATCCAGAATAAGTGTAGAAAAAAATTTCAGATTTTTATTTAATTTAATAAACCAGTTTTTTTCTGTTTAAAAAAATTATTTAAATTGATAATTACTGTTATCTATTAGAAGAAATTTATTTAAATAAATATTCTAATTAATTATCATTTTATATAATTAAAAGCATTTCAATATTAATACGTTTTTAATTCGATTAATTTAGTTAAGGAATACCAGAAACACTAATTGAGTATAAAAATTGTCAAAATTTTAATTATATCATAATAATTTTAATTTTTGTGTTAGAAAGATATTGTTTTCAATATCTACAATTATACCATACGATTACAGTAACATTTTATATAATATATAGTAAGATTTAATATTCAATATCGTAAAATAATCACAGTATATCTAGGAAATTGTTTTTTTTTTTTTTTTTTTGTCAAAATAGTAATTTTTAATGCAACTGTTATACTTTATTTACACGTCTTAGTTAAATAAAATATCATCTCACTTAAATTAACCATATTCCTTAATAAAATGATAACTAATAATTTTATGGTCACGAAAACTACTATACAATTCAGTTTATGTTTACTAATTTTCTCACTTAGTGTACAGTTGCAACTAAGTTAAAGTATATACATTTGAGTTTTCTGTGCAACATTAAACAGCAATTTGTGATACATATTGCGATAGGTCCCGTCACATTTATTGCACCTCGAATTACGGATTAACGTTTAAGTGACTTTTGATTATTCGAAAAAGCGATGTAATGATGGTTCATTAAAGTGACACGAAAATCGATAATGCGATACGCTTAACAGTAAATGTAATTATTCGTAAGATTCCTCTAATTGTTTATTAATAGACTTTTGCCAAGGAAATGTCTATCGGGAGCGGCTAATAGATAATTAGATACCTTTTTATCTCGCTTCTTTTTATACGCAGGCCGCATTAAAGAGAAAGGCACTTTGTTTTTGACCAATTTGATAATACGTTATCGGTGCAGGTTGAAACGTGCCGGAATATTAAAAAAAAAAAAACGACATCGTTTGGCATCAAATGTTTCAATCGGTGATCCGCATTGTGCATGAATAAAATAGCAGATTACATCATGCAGCAATTAGAATTTCATTTTTTTTCGCTGAAGAATTTGAATGAAAAACCGATCGTTTTCCTCCGAATCTGCTAAATATTCTTTCAGTGCAAAATAACTTTATATGTATATATATGTACATTATAAATTACTATATATATATATATATATATATATATGTAGACTCATGAACCGTGTATTCCAGGGACGCATCCTGAATTTCATCCACAAATTAACTCCTGAAAATTATATTATGTCGTAATTTTTTTATTTTTCGTTGGTTATTTAGTCGCTGTTCAATGTTGCTAACTTACTGCCTATGTCGTTCATAAATCAGTTATTAAACAATTTACTAAAATTTAATAAACAGTTTGTTGAATTGTACGAAACTACGTAGAAGTATTATTTTTAATAAAATAATTTAACAAATTTTCATCACTTAGTTTTCCACAAAATTATATTCTATAAGTATAATGCCAAATTAGTAAACTTTTTTGTTAAAAATTGATATTTTTTCTTTTAGTATATATAAAGATAATTTGCGTTAAAGAATAGATAGTAGATTCGGGGGAAATCGATCTGCTTTTCATTCAAATTTAATTATAAATCATACAAATATACATATTTTGCACGAGCGATCGCGTTAATGGAAACAATAATTTCGAAATGAATTATTTTACGCCACTTTTTCATGCCATTAATTCAGTATTACGATCTCGCTATTGTTGTTATTAAATAGCATCGTAAACTTTTAACTCGTTATTGTAACGTAAGCATGTAGGACAATTGCGATTAAAGCGTCATTCGCGGTCATTAAAAGCAGCGGCCACGTTGTCCCAAAAATTGCTGTGACATTACAGAAATGTAAACGGCGCAAACCTTTTTTTCGTTTCGATTTAAATTCGACAATGGCCGATAGCTCGGGTTTTCATTTCACATCCTTTATTTATTTGCGCGCCGCAAGTAAAACGAATTTTATTGCAATTACAATAGCAAAAACAAGGCCGATGTGGTGCATAAATATAGTTGCAGAAATAAATTATGCTTAAAGCCAAATGCAGCATACGACGGTCGCCTTGACGAGATTTGAACAATTCAATGCAATCTATTTTTTACAATGCAATATAATTTACGGTACTTCCTTATCGGCGCATAAATCTCTGAAAAAATTTTAAAAATTTGCCGACCGCCAGGTTAGACGGAGAGAATCGGAAAGTCGATTCCGGCATAGACAAAGAGGAATCTCCAATTAATCGTCACTTTTTTATTTATTATTGTCTCACAGTTTTATTTAAGTTCAAATTACTTTTTCATGTCCTTTATGTTAAGATTTTATAATATCGTTTTTTTATTTTAAAAATAGAATCAGAATTTACCCCAAAAATTTGGCAATAGACGAAAATTGTGCGTACAGAAAAAGATAGGAAGAAAAATTACTATATCTTTTAACAATATTCCTTTTGCAAATCATTATTACTTGGCAAGTACACGCAGAAAAATAAAACAGTTAATATTTCCATAAAAAGTTGGATTCGAACCCCCAGAAGACAATTTATGAACATTCTTATGATAAATTATGAAAGAAATACTATAATAAAGCATTTATTCCAATAAATCTGTAAAAATTCCAATAAATTATCGGAAAAAGAACTTTATTTTAACATTTATTTCATGTTTTATTGTAAATATGTTCATAAATTGTCTTCTGGGGTTGGAATCCTATTTTTTATGGTAAAATTAACTCTTTATTTTTCTGCGTGTATCAAAGTATTAGTAAACGTCCTTCAATTTTTAAATTTGCAAATCAGACGAACAAAGGGGTTGCAATTCAAATGCGCGAATCGACCAAAAAAAGACATGTCATTTGCGCGAACGGTAACCGATCAGTTGCGCGAACGGAAACCAATTACTTGCGCGAACGGCAATACCAAGTAATATATGAAATG
>JABFPN010004965.1:0-14006 GCA_022817305.1 Leptoteleia sp. ZL-2020 | reverse complement strand
GTTGCGGTGGAAATAGTTCTGATGACTGCAGTTATATTTGTTACAACTGTATTTACAGTTATTACAACTAAATATGTCACAACTCTACAAATTTAGTTCTGATAACTTTGTATATTTCTCTCAGTGTTATTATTAATATGAACTAATATAAATTTTCGTATATGTTTTAATGGAATATTTTGTCAGATCATAAATCGTTGATTAATTTGTGGATATTTGATTTGAAGTGAAACGCACGTTCGCCATTTATAATGTAATGAGCACGTTTACTGATATTGTTAGAAGCTGCTATTGCGATGAATCGTACGATATAATATACTGATATATGTTTATGTTTATATACGAAAAGTAATTATCATTATAATAATAATAATAGTAATAATAATAATACATCCAAAGTTTATCGTTAAAACAATCGCTCAAGCGAAAATAAGTAAGAACGGTCAAAAATTAAGACTAACTGGATCACATGATCAGTTTGACCAACCGTAGGTAATACGATAAGCGACGGTTAGCGAAATTCGTCATCCCCTTAAAACGACTTAAATTATCGTCCGAAATCACGACAAGGCGCATATCTAAATGCTCAAAAATAATTACATCGTAACAAAATCTGTTAAACTTTGATATAACAACGATAGTTTATAAATTTGTCAACGAATATACACATTATGATACGGTTTAGTAAGGTCTTACGATAGAAATCGTATTTTTATAAAAATGTTAATGACATAAATACGGCAGAAGGTAAACAACAAATACGAAAATTGGTTCTTGAAAGTACCAAAAGATCAATTATTAAAAAACCTTACAAATTTAAGAATCATACGTGAATAATACACCTGTTCAAATTAAATTAAAAGTTCTCTGAATTGAGATACGTTTCTTTTTTGAACGAAGCTATTGATACTCGAATCACTTTAAGTGAATAATAACCTTTTCTTAACGTTGATTCAACGTTGTTATACGTTTAATTAGACATCATTAGAGTATCAAATAAATATGAAAAAAGCAATTTTCTATTCAATACTGTGATAACGTTGAAATAAGATTGATTCAACGTTCAATACAGGACTTCATTCCTTTAGAATAAAAATCCAATGATAATGACGTATACAATGAGTTCGATAAAACAGTTACGTTATATTTATCTTTATTTTGTTATAAAAAATGGCGTTTAATGTTCTTCTCTTTCAGTTTCATAAGCGATTATGTACTTTTGCGTACGACCTTGGCGAGGTCAGTTCACTGTTACAAGATGCCATTTTTTATCTTGCTTTTTCGTACCCGGGGAAAAATTCCATTGGTTTCTTGTCTTTTTTTTTTCCTTCGAGGAGACACATCGTAAATTTCGTATGGTGACAGTGACAAGGGCGGCAGTTTGAAAATAGACCAATCGAATTTGTGAAATATGTCTTCGTGGAAGCGGCTTTGAGTGATTATCACGAGAGAGTTGACGTAACAGTTTTGTCGTACCGATTGTAAATAGTTGTTATGACTTAAACGAAAGTGTCGTTCCGTCGCACGACTAACCCATTCGAAACAAAATATAGTAATGAAAATAATAATAGTAATATTCACGTGAAAGGCCTTCAAGAACGTGTGGAAGAGGTATTAGAGGATGACGACGCGCATCGGTTTAATTTGCTGTCGATGATAATCTCGTCGCCATTACGAATATTGTACCGATAAAGTTGCTTGTTCGGGTAGAGCATCTCTTCTGGTCCGTATTGGGCCTTCATTATCTGCAACGAAATGCTTGTATTAGTGACATCATTAATCTCGTATAATAATAGATAATTGACAAGAATAATTTATTGCACCGGAAAAGATAAGAAATTAATAATCATGTTTTATATTTTGTTTTCCGACTTTCGATTAAATATTTTGAAATAAGTGATGACCTTGTAAAAACTGTTTAGCAGAGAAAAGAATTAATTTACTTTTAGAATATATTTTAAAATGGGGTAACTGACATTTTATTTTTTTTTTTTCAGACTTTGTTTTTTTAACAATATCATTTTTATGAAGAATCATTGCAAAATTTTAAATATAACAAACGTTACACTGAACAAATAAATTGTTAAAACGTGAATTTTAATTTCATATCTAACTGTTTGCGAATAGTAAAATTTATAATTTGAGATAGTTTAGAAATATATTTTTCGTAACGTAGTATACTTTGTTAATTCTAAGTTTATAATTTTTTTGAATTCCAATTGTATAACCGATTGTAAAACATTTATACAGTTTTTTTATGCAAAAGGAATATAGGATTATATTTTAAATCTTTCGAGTAAAGATATTTAGTTAAAAATATATTTGGTTATTTAAAATAAAAATTACTCGGCTGAAAAAGAAACAAATTTCTGCTTATTATAATCAAACATTTTTCTCCTTGTATAAATTAGCTTTTGCATACAGTTTATAATATTGGAAATAAAATTTAAAATTAACAAAGAACTAAACAATAATAACGTATGTGTTAAAGCATACACTTTATTGTGACAAAAAATAAATGACAATGGTTTATATGAAGGAATACTTTAAATAAATTTACCTTTAATTCAATAATATTAAAAAAATCCAACATCATTATTTTCTTGTATAGCTGATTTGTATAAGTATTAAGAACTTGTTTAACTTCTTGAAAAGTGAACACTTTAAATACGTAATAACATTTAAATTCATATTTCATCATACTGAAAGTTGCAAATTAATTCAGCAGCCTTTAATCATTACTTAACATTTAATTAACGAAAACGCGCACTAAACGTGTTGATGAAAAGTTGAACAGTGCTTCATTAGCAATTTTTCATTCATTTTTTTTTTGTTTCTGTTCAAGAAATTTATTATCCAATTTGTACCTGAACCTAAAAACACAATTATCAACGCACATAATAAAAGAGTGAAATAGATCATTAATTTTTGCGAGGCTATAAATTTAATGTGAAGGAAAATGTACTTATGTACAGTAAAAGGATAACAGTTTCGCAGAGAAATTTGTTTACATGCGTTCGTAATTCTTGTTAGTTAATTAAGAAAATTATCCAATTTTTTTTTGTTATTAACAAAACTGATCATTAGTCCCTCACCTGGTCTACGTAAAATAATCTCATTCGATTGGCTGGTATTTTAACCATCGATTCTAGCTTTGTCTTCAATTCGAAAACAGTTCTGTAGACGTCGACCGATCGGACCTGCGAGCAAGATAAACGACAATTTTAATGACATCCACTGCAGAACGTTTCATTATCTTATTTCTAAACGTTTTAATTGCTTAGAGGAATTAAGGAAATTACCTCGACAAGATCTCCATACGTGAATGTGACTTTGACTTTCTTTTCTGGCGTTAAGTCAACGTGAACCAAAGGATCCAATTTGCCGTGAATATCCACGAGTTCGGAATACCTAATGAAAATTAGCAATTAATTAGCGTTGTTTATTAGTTAACAAACAGTTTAAAAATAATGAACGAAATCATATAAAATCATTGAGAACAATATTTATTTAATCTATAAGTTATTAAAAAATATTTGTGATATAGTCTGCGAAAGTTGTACTTTTCTTAATTTACATTTATAAATATTCACTATAAAAATTAATTTCGGTTATAAATTATGCATAAATCATGATCTGTAACAAAAAGTCGAATATTTTATTATTATAATGCAAAAATACTTATTTGTCGTTATTCATTCATGGTTAATAAATATTAATATAATTATTTTATACAATTTTAATAAAATTTTTAGTTATCGTAACAATTTTCGTTTCTTTTTAATCTAAATAATTGTGAAACAAGTTATTTTAAGAAGTTATTGTATTTGCAACTTAGAGAGAAGTGAAATTATTTTCAACGCTATAAATTTACAAACATAATATTTTTAATACGTTTAAGGTGTGTTCGAAATAGACTCACAGTACAATGTTGACATCTTTTTGACGTGAATAAACTTCATTTTATATATGAGTTTTGATTTCGTTTAAAATTTGCCTAACCTTTAATAAATGTAAAATGGCTAAAGCAAAGTTTAAAATGTTACTATTTATTTATTCATAATTATTTATTTATATTATAATGTTACGTTAAAATTGGAAAATTATCTGCCAATTGTATCGGTTATCCACTGAATTGATTTATAACAAAGAAATTGACATGATTGCGTAGCTTTCGATTGTGTTCATAAAACTGTATAATTCCAATTGCTTGTACCTTTCAGGCCTATCGGCTTCCGGTTTTTCCATATAGTAACGTATAAAAGCTCTTTCCGCGTCCTCGCGCTCTTGTGATGAGATCACACCGCCGCCGTTCAAGGTCTCCACGTTTGGCAGTCGAGCGATCAAAAGTTGCCTTCTCTCGTGCTCCGTATATTCGCGTGGACTCTGAAAAATTGTTTTAACTCAATTTGGGACAAACTTAGTCGACCTTCCATATTTCTAATAATAAATTTAAAAAAATATCACGTTATAAAATAATATTTTTTTAATAAAATGGGGTGTTTTTAAAAATAAAAATTGAATAAACATTATTCGTATGTATTTTAAAAGATGTGAATATAAAAGAAAAGTAGAAAAAATGATAATATTTGTTTTTAATTTATTATATAGAATGCTACAGTTGTGTTGTTAAAGCATTGTTTTTTGTAATTCCAACATAAATTTCAACATAAAAAAAGCAATTAATGTTATAATTATAGAAACATATTTCTTGTGCATAAAATATAGTAAACTACAATAAAAAACATTGTTTTAAAGTTCTATGATGTTACAATATTACACCTTAGACGTCGTAACATGCGATTTATTTTATAAATTACGATAATGCAAGATTAATTGTTAGTCTTGCACCGTTCAATTTCACCATAAACCTCTTATATATTTTTTAATCGTATTTTTGTCTATCAGCACCTTTTCACAGCTGATTTGGTTCAAGGTGACTCTTAAAGATACTTCAGCGTCTATGATTTATTTGCCGATCATTTCTATTGAATATCTATTGTGCAAGTTTACATATTGTATGTTAATTGACACATTTACAATTGCTCTTTATGTAATTTCACATTTTGCAAATTGGTCTTGACTGTTTAGATTTAGAGCACGAAAAATGATCGCATTTGATGGTAATTATGAGACACTTTATATGATTTTGGATGCAGTGTCATATTATGATTGTAACGTTAATGAAAAAGTCACTTTCATTCTCTATTAAATATTAATGTGAAAGTATTATGACTCTTTGACAATATTTATTCCAGTTTAAGTGTGCAATGAAACAACTCTATCCAAAGTTTTCAGCTTGTGAAATCGACAAACTTTAATAATCAATCCAATCTATTGAAAGAAAATCCTTTTTCAAATATAAAACGAATGCAGAATCGTTTATAATGAGCCTTCATTTTCAAGGCGATATTTTAATAGAACCTTTTCAGTTTGAATGATGGGTATTTTTCGAAACAAGTCTTCTGCAATTGGGCAAGAATATATAGATAAAATTGTGTTTTTATCTAACTAGACATTTTCAATTTTGTCGAATAAAACAATTGTTGATATATTTTAAAACTTCCAATAACTTCTCGAAATATTGTAAACGATGCCAATGATATATGAATATCAATTAATTTGAACATCATTTGATATAAATTCACCAATAGTATGTTTGTTTCTTATATTTAGAAAGTCTGGATATTTATGCCTAATAATATGCGATGTTATCTTTGTCCTAAGTTCACGAGTCATCATTGCAACAATAATGTCCCACATTGACTGCATTTATGCCTGCATTGGAACCCACGCAAGTCATTCGCACGATTCAGTTTAATGAGATTTCACATACACTCTGCAAAATTTATCATTCAGCGTCGGAATAACTTTCCTTTCAAAACGTATTTTATCTGATGACATTCGAATTTGCAAATACGTCTAAACGAACTCATGTCAAGTTAACTAAGCCACGAGTTTTAGTTTTCCACGGCTCAGCCGACTCGAATATGAGTAGTTTTAATTTGTTAATACGATTGAGGAAATTAAATGGTTAGATCATGACCAATTACGACTATTTTAATTTACTAATGTTCTATATAGCTTTCTATACTCAAGTTTTCTTTCTACATAACTGTCATTAACTGTGTACTATTCAAGATCATTAGTTTAAGTTATAATTAATTAAATTTTAATTCCTTTATGACCTGATGTCATGTAAATGAAATAAATGATTCTAATGATATTTTATCACATCATTAATTGCTGTGTTAAATTATAGAAAATAAACATCTATGCAATTTAGTTGAAAATCTTCATTTCTAATAAAACTAACACAAACGTCAATGAAACGTTACAAAAATCCCAGAACTCTTAAGTTCCTAAAAATTTCATAATATTTGAATTCCATTGTATTTTACTTAATTCCAAAACAAGCTTATTACAGCGCATCAAATTTATAAGGCAAATAAATGTATATTTATTTATAAATATAAAATAAACGAATCTTCCGAGTCACCTTGACGTTTCAACTCACCTCGAAAAGAGGGCAACCTTGAATTCTAAGTGATTTGAGTGCGGGAAACCTGGCGAGTCTTTCCACGTCATCCCAAGTGGACAGTAGCGTGCCATTGAGGTTGACGAATTTAAGCATCCTAAAAGGATCATGAGGCGAAGAGAATTTCCTGTCCTTGGAGTTAGACGCTGAGTCCAGCCTCCATAATTTCTCTTGCGCGAAAATCCTATTGCCGTCGAATTGCTTCTGGTCCTTATCTTCCGAATCGACACTAACATTCTTGTTCTCGTCATCACTTGCTTTGACGGTGCACATCGCCTCATTGTCCGTCGTCGTATTCTGGTTTAATGGTTCATTACTGTTTTCCTCCAGCAGATCAAGTGACCTCAAGGGGCATTCCGCCAGAACAAGGCTTTCCAAACTAGGGAACACGTAACCCAATTTCGCTATCTCCTTCCAATACTCAATAGGGTTACCAGTAAAGTGGAGTTTCTTTAACGAAAAATTTTTGTTCTCCTGCTTTTGGCAGTCAAGTTCTACCGTTTGGAACTCGTTCAGCGATAAATGGAGTTCTTCGACGTTTCTAAGCAGACGCACTAAACCTTGCACCGTGGACCAAGATACCCTGGTACCATTGAGTACCAAGTTCCTAAGGTGGTCATAGTAACCGTCCTTGACTTCCAGCGACTCTCCCAAGCTATTGAAGCTTAGATTCACGAATTTGATTTTGGGCATGTGCTGTAAAATGCCGAACACCTCGTCCCACTGGGACAGCTTGTTCTGCGCCAGGTCGAGTTCTTCGACGTTTGCACATTTTCGTCGCAATTTTTCATGGTCGTTGCCAGCCGATTCGATTCCACAATCTTGAAGCACTAGAAGAGCTGGTACCGTGTGTCGGGGTGATTTTTTCGGGATAAAGATCGACACGGAGAGGGCGTCCTTCAGGCAGCTGTTGGTCTCGGACTCTTCGTCGGTCGGACAGTCCGTTGTCCCTACGCTGGAGTTATTCCCATACTTCAGCTCGAGAGCCTCCAAGAGCGATGGCATCTTGATTACATTCTGTGTGAATTATAGGAATTATTTAGTTTATATTCTGTACTTTGTAACTGTTTATGTGTACCATAAACAAATTTAATATACTTTTAAAATATACTTAAAAAATGTCCGGATTTTCATTATAAATTTCTGGTGACAATTTTAAAGATCTATATTATTTTAATAAAATTAAAATAATATAGATAATAAAATTTACATAATTAATATTAAATATTGACATTTATCAATAATGTTTATGCATTGATAAAAATTAAATGTTTGTTTTACTTCTCGTAACTAATCCAAATGTTTCTACAGCATACTTTAATTTGCCTTTCGAAATTCTGAAATTCATTTTTCGCCGTATAAATTTTGTTGCAACCCAAACTATAATTGATTATTTTAACGTGCGCATCAAGATTTTCGCCAGCAATTTCCGGTATTAATATCTCAGAGACGTAAATAAAATTTGTTTAAAACTGCCTGAATATTCAATTATTATAAAACAGAGATAAAATTCTGTTGCTATTTTACATGAGTAATTTTATTTACCGAAGAATGTTGATACAGAAAAAAATTTGAGGTCACATTAAAGCACATGCATCTCGATGCAAAACAAAACAAATTGATGTGAGCGACATGACCATGCGTAAAACGCTTTCATTATAATTTTTACCAAGGTATCACGGTAACCTAATTGAAAAATTTTAATTTGCATGTAACTATTGCATATAACCTTAAAAAATCATTTATAAGCCAATTTTTCATTTAACTTTAATAAAATAAATAAATTGATACTACAAATCAATCACTATTTTTTGTATTTCATACTACGAAAGATTTATAACAATAAAATTCTGTTTTTATACGTTATCTTTCAGGCATTTAAGTCAGAAAAAATGTTTTAGTAACAAGAATAATATAATTAAAATTAAAAAAAGAGTCAATTTAATGATACAAAACTAAAACTTAAAAAATGTTAAATATAATATATTAACAGTTGCTATATACAATTAAAAAATTTAACAATAATATATATCTGATTATACAGGAAACTTCTACCGAATGTATTTCATTTTATTAATTCTTTTTATCTAAAACGTGAATAATATTATACATAATAAATCCAGTTTTATGATTGATGTTATGTTTACTCATAAGAGGAAGAAGCTTTCTATTACAGAATTTTAAATGAATACTCAAGGGGTTTCTCTGGTCAGTGATTCGGGAACACGTTACTTCCTCACTTTGATCTGAATTTGATCAAATGACGTTTGGTTGAGTTAATTTTAGAGGAGAATTTTGGTGGGTTACTCGATCGCGATTTAGTAAAGCCAGTGTGAACTTTAAGTAAGTTATTTTTGACAAAATCAGACTGCGTTCAATCGACGCTATAAATCGATTTGCGAATTGATTCTGTCATTCGGCAATATAATTTGCCTTCGTCAACGGTTACCGATTGCAATTTTCCTATTCATTAACAACTCATTAAAACTTGATTGTATTTTCATTACAATAAATCAAACAAAATATTTTAATGATGAAACGATTATTAATGTATTTTCACAACAAGTTGAGGAATCGCTATAAATTAATGTAAACTGTAACATTAATTTAACAGAAGTTTCCGTAAAAAGTTAGTCACATCTGAATGATTGTATTTATCACAATTTTAATTAGCTTTTACTTTTAAAAGCAATGGGAAACCTTGAATGAAATTTATTGCGCTCTTAATGTAGTTCTAGTATTCTTGTGCAGATAATCAAGTAATTTGTCTTAATTTAAACTGCTTCTAATGCGTTTTCAACTATGAAATTGATAGAATCCTTTTACTAGCGGAATCTTCTTTTTGCCTTTTTTGTTTCGCGACGGATTTACGTAAACAGATTTGCCGACGTGACATATTTGACAAATGATAAGTCAAGCACCGTTTCTTTTCATTTCAAAAGCACGAGGCATTCTTTTTTGAAATGCCAAAACAATTACGTCTTAATGTATAACAGTATTAAAATATAATTCAACATTTTATTGAACTACTTAAATTTTTTATGTTACTCCCCAAATATCAAAACAAAATTTTTCAAAGTTTGATCATTAACAAAATTAAGAAATTTTTTATACACAAAGAATTTAAAAAGTTATTCTTTTTTTATAATTTTTTTATTTAATTATAAAATGCAATTTCGTTGCATAAATAAATATTAGATTAAATAAAATACCGAAACACGTTTATTATTTTATTGCACTCTGATGCAATTAATTAATGAATTAATTGTTGCATAATTTGTGTCACTTTATCTCGGTCTAATTGTAAAATATGGCATCGAGAACAGTGTGGCATTCAGGAAAACCAAGATACGTAGATATAATCATCTTACGGACATTTTATCGCCTCGCATTTATACGAAATTCAATCTGTAAAATTTTATTTGAAAAATAAGACTCGACCAGTAATTTCATTTCTCTTCAATATTGACAAAAGTTTCGAAATTTTATCCTTGAGGAACTGTGGTACGAAATGTAATAGCGAATCAGAATGAATGTTTGATTCTTTGTAACATATATTTGATAATGAAATTCAAGTCGGTGTTCGGCACGTACGATCGGAATGGATTTTAAAAGCCCCTGAATGGATGCAAAACGTGATACTCGTGTGCGAAAGATCCGCCGAATTTAAGGATATTTCCCAAGTTCGAAATAAGTGAGGCGCGCGTTTATTGACGGCGCCTCGACCTTGAACTTTTTGTCATTCCATCACAAAGAGCGTGGAATCCGCACGTGGTTTTCCTCGCTTAAAAGATCAACTCGTTCGCAGACGTATATGTTCGTTTACAGTCGGTCAAATTGGAAGAATGACTGACGCAAAATAGAATTAAATTGAACTGATCTTCAAACAAACGTTCAAATCTTTTAGGTGTCGCAATTGAAGGCCTCAAAAGTGGTTAAAGCATATCAACTTGCTTTAATAATTATAATAATTAGTCAGGAATAGTAACTATTTATCATTCGATGATAAACGATCGATCAAACATGACAGATTTTTAATCAAAGGATCAAGAGACAATGAATAGTAAATTATAAATTATTAATTCTTATTAAATGTCATTTAAAATATCCTAGGAAATAAAGTTTATGCAACATTTTGATGATATTAGATCAAGAAAGTGTATTATTAACTTTATAGTTTATATCTCTGCACATATTAAAAACATATACATACATACATACACTGAGAGAAAAATGTTTGAAAAAATTGTAATCTTTTTTTTTATTTTGAGGATATAACGGATAAATCTACAAAAGTACAATCAAAAAACTATAAAACATTTTACATTGTAAAATTTGTCTACTCATCAATCTACAAAAATAGACTTAAAATACAAAAAAAAGATTACAATTTTTTCAACAATTTTTTCTCAATGTATAATCCATCATTCAACATTGAGACAAATTTTTAATATATCCATCAATTTTTTCCCGCAACTTGTCATTTACGATACCATTTAAAACTACGATGGTCCGAATTCTTTCCTACGAAGTTTGTCGCGGAGGATTCGGAAACAATATCCGAGACATGCGTGAGCCGTGGTTGTGTTCCTATTACTCTTCGTAGTACCCGATCGTAACTAATACGCCGCTGAATTACCAACACGTGAGGTTATTTTTGTGACGAAGAATCAGAGGAATCATAGTTTAGCAAAAGTAGGTCAGCGTAAGGCAGCCGCGCTGCACTTCTAACCGAGTTATATGGGTCATTGAATCCGTCTCGACCTACTTTATTATCCTAATTGAGACAAAACGCGCGAACAAATTGCCCAAACATCGGGACCCACCCCGCCGGCATCCGGAATCGAAAATAACGCGATTCGAGCGCGAAAAGTTTTCGATGATATTGGTGACTTTTTGCGTCGCTTATTTCAACACTTTGTAAATAAAATACGTACGAGCGTAAAGATAAAATGCAATTATATACGTATATAGCATAATAGAAGCCTCGACATTGCGCGCGACTTTGAAGGAGAACAACAAGTATCTCTAAAGGCGTCCGGATCTGAAAAAAAAGTTGCACTTTTTCGCTGATCCCGCTCCGCCGAATAAGGAAACCGAACATTTGTTTGAACGAGCGCCGACCTTTTTTCTCCTTGCAGGCCGACCCTGTATAAATTGTTATTTTCATACGCGACTGGGATGCACTTCGAACTTTTTTTTTTTTATGCAAAATGTCACTTCGTACCGGGTGTTTTGAAATAACGCACGAGTAAAAAATATTGCCAGGAAGCAAATGACCGCTTCTGCAAATGTCTCTTAATCTAGTTTTGAAGCGTAAAATCGTTTACAGTGATATTTTGTATAGCATTAACATTTTATTACTAATATTTATAATTTTTTTACTGAAAGTAACATTAACTCAGATTTTTATATCAATTTTCCACTGTATGTTTTTATTACCTTAAAGTATGCAAAAATTGATTTCAAAATTTAAAGAAAAAATAGAAAAGAAAAATTTGTACGCCGAGAAAAAAGCTAAAAACTTATTAATAATATATAACACTTTTACATTTATATAATGAAAAACCTTATTCTCACTTTTTAAACAAAAAACAGTTACTTTTTATAATACTTTTTACACTGTTTGTACCAGATTTTATGATATTTTTATCAATTTTCACAAACAATATCTTATTTCATGCATACAGAATACGCCAATTCATTACAAATTACATAATGAAAAAGTAATATTTGAAAGGACACTTTCCTTTATATAAATCTACAACTAGATTCTATATTCAAGATCAAGTATTACTCAGACCTACAGAAAAAAAAAAGAATTGATTTGTACCAATCAAACGTAAGGTCAATGACACGACTTTATTTCTCAATAAATTCGTTGCACAATTAGGGATTATTGTTTGCTTGAGAAAAGACGTAAAAGAAAAATGAGGCATATTAATAATAAATTTCCTGATGAAATAATAGATGTCTTTAAACGATGTTACGTCGAAACGTACAAGGTTACAGAAATTTCGTGGATGCTCTCAAATTAGTTCGCGGCTTTAATTGCGGACAGTGTGTAACCGAATGTCAGCGTCGAGGATGAAATAATAAGCCCAAAAATAATAAACTGTCGACATACGCACATGCTTTGTCTCGTTTATAAAAACACGTATCTAAAGCGTGAGTTAATGAAAAAAAAAAGAAAAAAAAAAGATTTCCTTTTTCTTCAAATCATTTATCTCTCGTCAAAGTGTTTGTTTTCCCGCAAGGTGGCTTACGTACGCTTACATAATATAGTAAAAATAATTTCGCTGTGCGTGAAAATGCATCCGTCTATATCGAGGCGATGCACAGATAACGCCGAGTGAAGAGGAAAGAAAAGTCTTTCAACATTTATAATCGATGGAGTCGTAAAATTTATTTGAGACCGAATGGATAAAAGATAGGTTTTACGTTTGCGATTGAAATTTATTGCGACACTTAAATTTAAGAAAAAAAAAAAAGAAATCATAAAATTAGAAGGAAAAAGTAGTACAAACGTTGCTTATTTTTTGTCGGCAAAAAGTATTAAACTAGCAGATATTGTAATTACGCAATAAAATTAAGTCGACTGACAAAGGAAAATAATTCAGAAAAACGAGAATGAATTAGCGGAACGAAAATGTGGAAACGAATCGTACGATACTGCGATGTTTTATTTGGAAAAGTGAGTCGCAAATAATGGTTTTAAAATCAAATTGGAGCCGTCAAGCTGCGAAGGGGAAGTCTCTGATTTAAAGATTTCGCAAGTCTTCGGACTTGAAAGTGCAACATTTCCCTGATGTAGGTTTTAATTATTTGTCTGCGTTTATTTCAATTTCAGAAGCCAGTTTCTGTTATGTTGAATAATTTTCAATTCATTTTAATCATATTTTTATGATTACTTCTGATTATGCATTAGTGGGATTAAGTTATTTTTAGATGCTTGGAGATTGCGAAAGTCTAGGCTGACAAATTATTGCAATTGACTTTAAATTGCAGATGAAACATGTGAAAAATGATTGCTAACAGTACCATTTTTTACAGTTAGGAAAAGTTATTTTTACCATAAAAATAATCATAGTAATTATTTTTTTTAAATTTCTTTTAACATTTGAAATTCAGATAAAAAATTTCATTAATCTTGTTTAGTAATCATTTACTACACTTTGTTCACATAATCCCATTTAATGTTCAAAGTCAAATTTTAGCAATAATTAATTTCTGGATCAATGATTGCAACATCTATCTGTAAAATTGGCCTATAAATGAAATGATTTATTATTGCAGATGAATTTGCGTAACAATCTGAGTGTTTCCTGTACTTGGTATCATACACGGAAAGAAAAATGTAGGAGTAATTCACCTAATTTATACAAAGATTCTGCCCTAATTTATAGTAGCATGGACTTAGAAGTCAATTTGGTTTAATTTTTACCCATTTTAGGGGAAAAAATAATTC
>JABFPN010004964.1:0-14011 GCA_022817305.1 Leptoteleia sp. ZL-2020 | reverse complement strand
ACCGATGCCGAGCGTTACGTTCTGTACCGGTGCCCAATTAGGTAACCTTCCTTGGGCCAGCTTTGGACGCCATATTACGTGCTCAAATGCAGTGTACCTGGTTAGTCCCTTATAGGGCTCGAATCAGGAAACCGCTGTTCAGGTATTCCACGTTTCAGCCCCATTGGGGCCCTATAGGTGATAGGGCATGCCCGATTTCATTTCTACCTGGGTAGCTTTGTAGTACCTTTTAATTGTTACTATAATTTATAGCAAAAACATATAATTTTACAATAGATCATTAAATTGGCATATTAAATTCATAAACTAGTTACTAAACAGTTTACTAAAATTTAATAAACAGATTCTTAAATTGTACGAAACTACATAGAATTACCATTTTACATAATTCTGTTTTTTTTACGAATATAACAAATTTTAATCAATTTTTTCCATATAACGACATTCTGTAAGCATAATGCCAAGTTAGTAAACTTTTTATTAACAATTTGAGCTTCACCTTAAGGATGAAAATAAGAAAAAATTTCATCTTCCCGGACCAACACGAAATAATGTATCGGTCAAATCGTTTCAATTTTATAAGCAACGGGACGTAATTGTCAATGTCGCCTTTTTTGCTACTCCCCCCCTCCCCTCCCCTTCCACCGTCAGACAGCCTAGCGTTATCTCAATCAAATAATTGTTTTATACGTTGGAATAACGCTCGCTCGAGTGCTGTTTATTTTGAATACACCTCGGCGCATTAAATCGATTAATCAAGTGTGACAAGTCACAACTTTTTTTTTTATGCAACAAGACTGGAATTAGTTTACGCTTCGGTCTTTAAATGTTGCTTGTCACAGTATCGTTTTAATTGCACAAGAGAAATCATCTTTTTTACCTGCCCACTCCTAATTGCCACTGTAATTTTTAATGAAACTGTTTAAACAAATTAACGCAGTAATTAATACTTATTTTAAGCTGTGCACAATCATTGCTTTTGCAAAAAAAATGTTTGTTGAAAAAATAGAGGCAATTAGTTTACAGGAGACGGTTAGTTTGAGGATGGTTATTAATAGAAATTAATTTATACCTGTTGAACCTCGGATTAATTACGGTCATAAATAAGACACTTGTCTATAAATTTATTTTTTTTTTTCATTGATTTTAATTTTAAGCTAAGAATAGTGTCATATATTTGACGTTAGTTAAATTTAATTAATTTAAGTAATAATAAAAAAAAATGTTATGAGTTTTTTTTTTGTTAGTATTAGTGAATGATAATGTGCAAAATGTAATGCAATTTAAAAGATTATAATAAGATCTATTATATTAAATATTAAAATTTAATTTTTTTATCTAAAAAATGTATTAGAATACATTATGATATTTATAAAAGTAATAATTACTGTCAAATGAAAATTATATTCGATATAAATATAACTATATATATAAATAACCTAATCCAATGACCGAAATGACGTGGTTACTGACCAAAAAAGAACAAACATGACATTGTTGATAATGCAGGCTTTTAAGTTACCACTCAATAAAATTTCTTTTAAATGAAATATTTAATTTACTGTTCATCAGTTAACGTTAATGGGTAATATTTTTTTTTAGTTAATGCTAATATAATATTATCTAATATTCAATGAAACATGCATTTATTTTAACCAGTTTTTATGTAAATGTAGCATAAATAACTTTAACGAAGCAATTACTGCTTTAATGACTATGATTTTTCTCCGTGCAACCCAAAAATATATTTATTAAAAGTGCGATAAATTATAGTTGCATGATAATTACAGTAAATATACTTTAAAGTGGATTAAAGTGAATGTGCTTTAATGCTCAAGTACTTTCCTTTATATTGCTATATTACCATAAAGCCATGTTAATTTTATGCGCTGAGAAAAAAAAAGTTGGGATAAAAATTATTATACTCTATCTAAAAATGGGGACAAATGACTTCTTGCTATACTTAGCATACAAGTTAAAAGAAGTTGTAAGATAAACAATCGTTTTTGTTATACTGGATTATAGTAAGTTGTAAAATTCTTCATAGTCCCTTTTAAACTATGTGTTAAGTGTGAAAAGAAGATGTCATTTGTCCCCATTTTTAGATATAATACACGCAGAAAAATAAAGAGTTAATTTTACCATAAAAAATTGGATTCCAATCCCAGAAGACAATTTATGAACATACTTTTAATAAAATATGAAATAAATGTTAAAATAAAGTACATTTTCCTATGAATTTATTGGAATTTTTACAGATTTATTGGAATAAATCTTTTTTAATTTATCATAAGAATGTTCATAAATTGTCCTCTGGGGTTAACATCCAATTTTTTATGGGAATATTAACTGTTTTATTTTTCTGCGTGTATATCGGCTTTGATGTTTTGATAAAAAATTAAACGGATAATAATTTTGTAATTTATACTGACAAGAAAGCTACTCTACAATGTTAGGAGAGTACTGTAGATTATAATGGTATGAGTTTGGAAAGAAAACAACAAAAAACGTTGTAAACTAGTTCTTTATCACGTTATTTTTATCAACATTATCATCAGTCTTTTTCAGCGAATATGTTTTTATAGATATTAATATACTCCCGATGCCAAAGAATGGCTTTCTGGTCATTACGTTACAAAATAATTATTCTGAGGTGGTGAAAAAACGAGGTTCTATAAATTCGTTTAAAGTCGATTTAAAAATTCCTATTATGTAATTAAATTAAATTTCAACACCCTTAAAAAGTATCCTGAATTTAACTGCAAGCATTAAATCAATATTTTTAGAATAATAATTTAAAAAAAAAAAAAAAAAACGGTAACATGATAGCAGCAGATTTACTGCATCGCCTTAATACGAGAAAATGTGCGATTTCTAGCGAGTCCGCGGTTGTGTGCCATTTTCGACTTTCTCGATAATAAAAGTACTTCGTAATTGATAAAGCGGCGAGACAAGAGGAGCGCCGGGCGTTTCATTATCGCCCGCGGATTACCGGCTTTCCTTTCGCTCTTTACGACGTTCGGCAGTTGCGCGATTTTCGCGAGACGCGCGCTCCTGTCCGGCCGCGAAATTGCTCGCATTGGCGCGAGGCTATTTCCGTGCGAAATTTATTGAACTCTGCCGAGGGTGTTGGGTTGTTGTTTCGTTATTAAAAATGATTGATAATAGCGGAAAAATTGTGAATGGAATAAAGTTAACGAAAATTGATGATCGGGAGGCGAGCGATGATTAGTTGTTAATGACTGATTTGTGGTAAAAAAATTATCGCGAGTCATAATCGTTTGAAAATTAACTTTTGGTAATTGCCGGTAGGAATTTTTTGGTAACGATTTATGGTACTTTGTATCTCATTTAAGAAATGATATGTATGCATGAACTTTTTTACTTAATGCACGGAGAGAAACTTTTTAAAGATATTAATAGTATTTGTTTATTTAAAATAAATCAATTTATTTATAATAAATACTACAAATGCGTATATAACCATCTTTTAGCAAAAGTTAACTATTTTTTAAAAGCAAAGAAACTAGTTCTAAATGTTTTTTTTATATTTATAACTGAAAGAAAAATTTTTCGAGAAAGACGGAATACATCTGAAATGCAGTAAAAAAACCATAATTTTTTCTGTCACATTTTTCTCAATGTATTAGTATTAGCTCTTTGTGTGTAATTCAGAAGGAAAAACTAAATTATCCTTACCTTTAAAGCTAACTATTCATTTCATTTTAATTTGCCATTTTCCCTTAATTAATATTGATTATTTTTTTCTTGGTTCTTATCACTAATCATTACTTATCAATGGTTCCTGATTGATCACCTATCATCGAAATCTTATCAGTACCTTTATCTCTTTCCATCTCTGTTGTCAGTTATCATAAACATATTACAGCTAATTAATTAATAAACAAACAATTTTTGTTAATTGCATTCATTTACCCACAGTATTTCATTCGTAATTTCGCAATAAACTCGACAATTTCGAATTAAATTTGAATTATATTATAGAATTAATGAAGTAATGCAATTAAATAGATTAATTCGATTTTGAAAATTTTGCAAAAAGGGATGGAACCTTGATTTTTATGAATAAGAGCTATCAATAGTTCCATTAATTTTTGTCAATAATACGGTTCATAATTTTAATAAAGTTCACGGGCATATATGTAATTAAATGACAATTTTAACACCGCGTAACTGACTTTACGTTCTTGGCTTTTATTGCTCTGAAAAATATCGATTCATAATTGCGCCTGCAACAACAGTTCCGTAACTCGTAGTATTGATAACAACGTGTAAAGACGTTTTTTTTTTTTTTTTTACTGTATGCAATAATACATGTCATTTAATAAATGGTTTGGAGTAATATAATTTTTTTTCTCCTCGATTATTGGAATTGTTATTAACAAAAGTATCATGCATATTGACTATGAATAGGGTCTGATTATAAGAAGTTGAAAAAAGTACATAAGTCAGAGCGAGGAACTAATTTAAGTGCTAAATTAATCATTTGTAAATGGTTTATCAATTCATTCAAATGTGTGAAAATAAATGTTGTTTACCATGCATAAGACATATATATATATATGTTTTTCCATATATGTTTGTGTGGTACCATTTTTGTTTGCACAATTGACGTCATGTAAAAAATATATATAGGACGTTTATGTGATCTAAATCGCTTAGATTATTTGAATATTTCAGAGAATTTTTCAAAATTAAAACCGAACGCGTTTTCAACTTATTCTATTGTATAAAAAGAAAAAAAAATGTAAAATAATTGGGGCATTTTTTGTTAGCACTAAGAGCTAAATAAATTTAGTTGTACTTTTTATGACCTTCATTTTAAAGCCAGGGTTTACATTAAGCAACCTTTATAGTATCTCGCAGAAAAGTATTCGCAAGTTCACTACTCTACGTTGTTATTTATTACTCGTGCATTTTTCTATTTTTTATTTCGCTTTTGTGTTACCGCTTCAATCTTCCTTTTCAGCTTCCCCATAAATTAATCAAACTTAATCAGTTTACACGTTTACTTTCCTGGTTTCTTGATTTGCACGGTGAAATTTCAAAATAATTGGGTTTTGGATACAGATGGTATTTTTTTAAATAACTTGTGGGACCAGATAATAATTGCAAATTTTAAAGTTCTGACATTTTTAAAATATTAAAAATTAAGAAACCAGAAATTGCACATTTTAATAAGCTAAATTATAAATGTTGGCAAACTGTTTATTTCATGTTTTGTCTGTTAGATGTCGTTAATCTATTCCTTATGTCATTGATAAACCAGTCATTCAACTTAGTTTACTAAAATTTAATTACCAGATTGTTAAATTATATGAAACTGTAAAGAATTATTATTTTTAATAAACTAATTTAACAAATTTTAATCAACTAGTTTTTCATATAATGATATTTTGTAAGTATAATGCCAAGCTGGTAAACTTTTTATTAAAAACTGATATATTTTTCTCTGAGTATAATGAAATGGTGTTAAATCCGTTATTCGAGAAATAATGAATAGCTTGTCGAGGGGTAAACTTTTCCTTACGTTGAAATACTTATTATTTTATTTATATTTATGATTATACAAATTTATTCGAGCGATGTTAATTTTGATTTTGATTATATGTTATTATTAATCTAACATTAATGGTAAATATTTAAATTATAACTTTGAAATTGTATTTTATAATTACTTTTATTGCACATAAAGTTTTAATAACGCGAGTTTACTGTTAACGTTGTGTGGAATACATTAAAATTTACGACATTTCATTAAAATGATATCTCCTTTTAATTATTGATATTGTAAATATGTCGAATATTGTGAATTAGAAAATGTTTTATTTACACTTTTCACCGAAGCAATCAAAGTCATTGGAAGTAATAGAATTAAAGAATTGTTTCCACAAAACGATCTACAAAAGATTTTACATTCATAAAAATAAGTAATATATTCAACTAAATTTTTGTTGCGTTAAACTAAATAATGCAGGTGTTTTTATCATTTAAATTTAAATTGCAATGCGGGTACGATTAAGAAGAATTAATACCGTCAAAAATAGAAAAAATAACTTGTAACCCATCTGTACTTTGTATTTATTCGTATTATATATAAATATAATGCATTTATAATAAATATTGTTTACGATTTGCACATTCTCTTTTACCATTTATACACTCAGATTGGAATTTAAATATGAAAACAGTTTATATAATTTTTCTTTCAATATAGTGTTTTGTTTTATTATTATGTTATTTTATGATATACTAATATTATATTATATATTTCTAGTTTGTATTTTATATGTTACTCTTTTAAATATACCTGACTAAATTTATTTAAAATTCTAATGGCCCGTTTATCACCTCATTGAATAATTATAAAAAAAATTGAAAATTTCATAATATTTCATTTGTTTTACTACCCCTGGGTAGAAATTTATATACAGGTCCTATATGCTTATCATATATTACATTTACAGCCAAATATACGTCGCCATGCATATACAAACATATAAATCTCAGCGGTTCTGTTTATGTTCGCATACAAGTCATATACATGGGGGTATAATGCACATATAAAGGAATATTGATGTGTTCCAAAATCAATTATATTACATATATCTAACGTAAATGTTTATTATTACATGGAATCGTTTACAGCAAACTAATCGAGCTGATTTAAATAAATTTAATAAATTTTGTTTATTATTTTACACGAGGTAAACTTACTTGTTTACTAAATGAATTATGTAGAAATAGAAAAGTTTTTCCTTGGATTATAAACATATATTTTCGTATAAAGTAAACCTTAATTATTTCAGTTTAAGTAATTAATACCTTAGGTTCATAAGGTATACTCATTGGAAGTACATCTCATTGCAACTTTCGTTTCAAGGCCCCGTCGAAATTGAATAAAAAGAAACAAAGAACAACCCGAGTAGAAGTGAAAGAATAAAAGAAAGAATAAAAGATTATGTAAAAAGAATAAAAGAAAGAATAAAAAGAAGAAGAAAAAAAAGAAATTGTCCAACAATAAGGCCATAAATAAAGGTTGCGCATTTTGGTTGTGTGTTTCAGGAGCAGCAGCACGAGCGTCTGCAGCAGCTTGCGCTCTTCCTGTTCCGATTGTTCGGACTGCTCCTCGGTGGACTGGTCCTGGGTGGAGGAGGTGGACCGTCACTGCGCGGAGTCGAGCGGCAAGTCGTCGGAAAAGGCGTCGGGCTCGTCGAGGGGAATCCCCTCCGCGGAGCCGCCGCGAGTAGCGAGCGGGTGCGCGAGCGCGCGGGCCAGCCGGCGCGGTCAAGACTCGCGCGCCGCCAGTGCCGCCAGTGCCGCGATGTCCGTCGTTGCTGCGACGACGGACAAGAGCACGTCGACGCCGCTGAGCGTGTGCCAGGCGACCAACACCTCGCCGCCACCGCATCCGCCACATCCGCCGCCGCCGACGAGCACAAACGCAGCCGGCAACGCGTCCTGGCTGCGCGCCTCCATGCGCCGACTGCGCCACCTGCGCATGCCGGAGGCCCCCGAGGAGAGTCCCGCGGTGGCCCCCACGTCCCTCCCCGACATCGCCCTCGTCGCCCCGGAAATACTCGCGGCCCAGACCAACGGCACTTCCGGTACCCTGCGGCCCGCCAGCGCCCCCGCCCCAGGCAGGTGCGCCAGCCTGGCGCCGGGCCAGTTAGCCAGCCAGACGCCGAACGACGCCAGGCCGCAGACCAATGGTTACGGGGCCGCCTCGACCCCGGTCAGCCCCGCTGCCCGGGCCCACTCGTCGCCCCGCAGGAGCGGCCGCATCACCGCCAGAGGCTACACCAGGGGCACCAGGCATCCCCTCGTCGCCGGTGACTCCACAACGTGCACCAGCTCGTCGGGATCCTCCGGCTCTTCGGCCACCACCAGCCCCGCCTCCAGCCCCGCTACCAGCCCGCAGAGACCAGCGGCCACCGGGGACAATCGAAGGTCGGTTTCTCTTCATTTCAATATTAGTGTACCACCCATCCCTCCCCCATCTTGGTGTGATCATTCAAACCAATGTACAATAACTGTCCCATCGCTCCCTCGTGTGTTTCTGGTGGTTCTTTGTAATTTCAGAAGACTTCGATGAAGTTATGTATTGCAAGCAATGAATTTTCTGAGTTATGGTGATTCTTCAGTGAGTGTACATGTCAGAAAGGTCGTATGGTACCTAGACTGAGGGAATAAGTTTGAAGAAATTGACATTATTCGTTGCTATTTGAGGACATGGTGGGATAATGTTGCAAAAAGTGATATGAAAAATTGTACAATGTATTTGGGAACTTTGTGAATATATTTCATAATTTTTTATTGTAGTTTTGTGGATTTGTCTGTTATATCCCTAAAGTACAAGGAAAAGGGTACAATTTTTTCAAACATTTTTCTCTCAGTGTAAACCAGTGTGTATACTTGTGCCATGTATATATTTTGTTTTTCAAGGTAGACAGTTTGACAAACAAAATATGTCCAACGATTATCTCACTTTTACATTGGATATGTCAAAATTTGGTGCATTAATTAATTTTCTCTGTCACAATTTTGTTCACTAATTAGTCCTGGATACCTGACGGCATTTTTGACATACAGCAAAGAATCACCTTAAAGAACTTTGTGAAAATCAGTTGCGAAACGGAGAAGGTGTAATTTAACGGATTTTCATTTGATAACTTTGATATAAAGAGGATTTGATCGGAGATTTGATTTATTAATTGTAGAAAATTACGCGATTTCAATGTGTTTCTTTTTTCTATCAGATTCATTTCACCTTCATTGAAGTTCTTCCCTTTTTTGTTGTTGATATTTCCATATCGACCTTAATCAGATTTTGATCGGCTTTCAATTTAATTGTGAAAGTTGCGAGGATTATTGAAATTGTATTAATCATTGTTTTTCGATGAAATGTTGAATTAATAAACAGTTGATACATACATACGCACATATATGGTGTGAATTTATAATTCAAATTTCAGTTCTGTACGAATAATCGAAATAAAAAAAAATACAATAAATAAATAATGGACAATTAGTTCGATCGAACTGATGAGCGAAATTCACCGCAAGTTTCCACGCACATAAAATATGTTATTCAGTCAATGACTGGGAAACTGTACCAACGCGGAGTACACGGAACCGCGGGCGAGTTGCGCCGACAATTGTTGCATTGTATCGTTAACTAGATTTACGTTAAATAACCCAAACTTCAGTTATATCCGTCAAATTATTTGCTTAATTCAAATGTGCCGTTTCGAAACTAATATCCCTCCGCGATTTCTATCGTCGTAATTTCCGTATTACAATATTCCGCGCATTAATATAATAACGACGGCTTATTTTGATTTTTCGAGACGAGGCAAAAAGTTTTCTTCTTTCCCAATCGCGGCGCGCTCGCGTGAAATCATCGAAATCGCGTCATAATAAACACAACGTTGATGGTGATGTTGATTTAAAGCGTAATCTAAGTTATAATTTTCACATCAACAAATTTTATGAAATTACACAATAAGCAAATTTCTCCTTTACGTACAATTTCACTTGAATTCGCCGAGCCTTTCTTAACGAAAACTTAATGACATAATTGAGGGAACTTTTTCGAATTATTCTTGAAACTTGCCCGACAATTTAGTCAACAAACAATTGCCAAAACGTTATTGCAATTAATTGTTTGTATCTTTATTTATTATTAAATTATAAGCGGATGCTGTGAAGTGATGTATAATGTGGGATTTAAATATTTCTTAGGAAAAACAAAGCCATCCCCGTTAGGCTCCAAATTGTAACTTTGATAGTAAAATAAGTGAACACTTTTTGACATCAGTGAATCTTTAAATTATTGTTAACTCATTAAGTCGTGTGCAAAACTTTTGGAACGTTACATGCGATGTTATAAACGCGCGAAAGTAATCGATGAGAAATTACCGTATTTAATATGAGGCATAAGATGAAGAAAAATATTTGATTAAATTTTATCGATCAGTTTCGAAATCTTCGAGAATAAAGATTTAATGTCAAAATATTTCTTATATTTTAGGTTGAAGTATATATGTGTATAAAGTACATTGAAAATTGAACTCAATATCATTTTTAAAGAATATTCCTTTTAAGTGAAATGTCACACGTTGATTAAAGTTCAAATTTGCCGCCAAAATACATATCAACAAATATATATACAAAATAATAATATGATACTTTGAATAAACTCAACGTAAGTCAAAAATTACATGTGACAGAAAATATTATTCTTTTGAACTTTACTTTGAATATACATTAATCTTTTAATAAACATTATTGTTTTTAAAAACAAACGCGCCAGTTTCAAACGTTATCTTTATACTTAAAACAGAACATTTTCCATTTAAACGACAATAATTTTGATTGAAAACTTGACATCTTCCAGAAACAAAGTTAAAAACAGTAATTTTTTTTATCACAAACAATCCCATTATTGAAACGTGAATTTCTGCACGAATAAAATCTTAAATCTTTCAACTCTACCCGCACAATCCCTCGTTACGCGCATAATTAGATTTTGCACGAGCATTTAAGACATTGAAATAGCCAAGTACCAATTACCAAATTTTCTTGCAATCTAAATTAGCCCCGCGCGATACGCGGCACTACGGAACGTAAACTTTCGTCAAAACATTGCTGTCAGATTCCGACATAAATAACGAATTTAGCCGGCAATTACTGGATATCACCGGGGACAATACGACTTAACGTCACAACCCCGCGCGCGCATTGCACTCGTTCATTCCCGGGTAAAACAATAAACATTTTATTCCGCGATAAAAACACGACGGCTGGGTATCACAGAAGCGTTTGATATTACATTTCATTTTCATTTATTTGCACAAATACTCGGCTTTACGGGCACAATTAAAAACTAAGCTCCGTATATCGCTCCGACTTGCTTTTCATCCGCGCAATACAATGCCGGACCTTTAATAGAAGGCAAAAGTCAGGCTTCCACTCTAATTTGTTCGAGATTTTATTATTCCAGTATCTAAAGGCGCGGTTTTAATAATTATGTTTCAATAAAAATGAAACTGGGCATGTCCTTAGTTTTAAATCAGGCGTTTCTGTGGTTGTAGCATGGCCTAACCGAATATAGTTAATGGCCCCGGTTGGGACCATGCCGGGACCAGACCACACTGAGAAAAAAGTTGGGATGAGAATTATTATACTGTATGTAAAAATGAGGATAAAATACAATTCTTGTCATATTTAAAATACATTTAAAAAGAGATTATCAGTATTGTACAAGTTAATATAATCCAGAATAATAAAAATAATTTAACTTATAACATGGTATGACAAGAAGATGCCATTTGTCCCCATTTTTAGATACAGTATAATCATTTTTATCCCAACTTTTTTCTCAGTGCAAATATCCTGAGTGGGCAATAATTGGGAATGTAACTACGGGTATTAAGATGGCCCTAATCAAGATGCCATATTACAAGTAGATACCAATGGTATCCATGCCAAGACCCCGCTAAAATTTTTGATCTCGTCGGGGTACCTGGTCGAGTCCGGATTATGGGGTTTGGATGCCTGACCAGGACCTTATTTCAGTCCGGTTGCAATTTCTTATAGGGTGTTGCCCCTTACCCCTCCCACTCGCCACCGAGGGAAATCGGGAAATCCTAACTAGCGGTTCATTTTCCGTCGCGCAACGTCTCATTAACAATTTTCATCACGACCACGTTGGCAGTGTTTGTTTACATGTAAAGTTGACTTTTCCCTCGCTTCCGCGTTTATGCTCGGGCTAGCGCGACGTCAAAGAGAAAATATCCCGAGATTCAACGACAACAGAAACGATTGAAGATAGTAAAAGGGATCTAATTCCTATGATTACTAAAATTTCGCGATAAAAAGTCGAACAAGTGGCAAAGTTTGCTTGGAAAATTGTTGCAACGAGAATGGACTTTTTGCAAAGTTAGTTGAAATAACTCGTTTGAATGAGGGCAATATTATTGGGAATAACTTAGCGAGTGGAAAGATGCGCGAAAAGTAAAGAGGATGAGTAACGTTTCGTTGCGTCAAACTAATGAAGTGTAAGGAAGTAAGGTTGGCCCTGACAATGATATGTTAATAACCCGCACGGAAAAAAACAGCTGGATTTCGGCTGGATACACTGAGAAAAAAGTAACAGTAAAATTGAATACAATTTATATCCATTTGAGGATATCTTTGAAGAGTGGAAAATTGTTACTATTAAAAATAGTAAAAATGATAATTATCAAAGTAATTTGTTATACTTTTCTACTAATATTTATTACATGACTTTTAAATTTTACTATTATTAACAGTAGAAATAATTACTTTTCCAATATATCCTCAAATAGTAATTTGTGATTTCATTCGGATTCGATTCTTCAGTTTCAAAAATAAATTGCCACACCCACCACCCTAATTCATTTGCTCCAGTTTTATAAATTCTTTTTAAGGGCTTGTTTTATGCGACAATTATTCTGATATATTATTTTTTTTATTGATATTCATTTAAAACCTATAAACTTGTCTTGCTCAACTATGACGAGTTGAGTAAGCCTACTGGAGTTGTAACGAAAGGACTCGAAAGTGTTCAAATTGTTCTTACACATTTCTAAGTAACTCGTTACGCGAACGGGAACGCATGAAAAAAACGAGCATACCGCTTTGTGACACGCAGAGACATTTGTTGCTGTTAATATAAAGTTGCATTGTGAATAAAAGAGAAAATATATACATATATGCACATATACACTGAGAAAAATGATATATCACAAATTACTATTATTTGTATCAATTTGAGGGATATATTGGAAAAGTAATTATTTCTACTGTTAATAATAGTAAAAGTTAAAACTCACGTAGTAAATATTAGTAGAAAAGTACTACAAATTGCTTTGATAATTATCATTTTTACTATTTTTAATAGTAAACATTTTCACTCTTCAAAAATATCCTCAAATGGATATAAATTGTTTTCAATTTTACTATTACTTTTTTCTCAGTGTAATAGAGCTTGTCGACGACTTGCCAAATATTTATTAGTAAAACTAAAATGACTAATTAAAAATAACAAAGTACAATTTAAAAAAAAAATTTCTTCATAAAATCATAACTGATGTTAAATAAGCCACGTTGGATTTGGAAACAACTTTAAATGTTCAAATCGCCTTGTATTCTGTGCGTTCGTTAATTAGCAATCTGTTAACCGAAGAAAAATATTTACATTTTACACACCAGCACTGTCTCTGTCTCTATCTCTTGTTCACTTGAACTTTTCATATTACTTATTTTAATTGCGCTTAATTTCCCTCTCATTCAACGCTGTCGACTTTTCTCTGATATTTTTTGCAACAACTTTTATATTGCATACCTCTGGCAGGATACTCCTGCGCCACAATTATTAAATGGGGCAAGTGCGCCAATGAATGAGCATGCGCCAGTGAATGAATATTTCATTGGAACAAGAACGACAGACAACGTATCCTCGAAGAGTGTTCATTCATTAGTACAGGCTGTTTATTTACCGGTACACATACACGACACATATATATGTAAGATATTGAAAAAATTAGTCAGATATATGAAATTACATAAATAATGTAGTTTTAGAGTAATTAAATTTAACATTCCTTTACTTAAATTTACACATATTTTTGGTAATGTTATTTCAAATTTGCTAAGAGTATATAGTTAGTTTACTGTGTTTAACGTACGTGAAGTAATAGTAAAATTTAATTCACGTAAATATGAATTATTAAATTTGAACATAGAAACTGTAGTACACTCAGAAAAAAAATATACTTACTTTAAGAAACCTGTACAAAGAAAATATTCCTATTAAAACTAATAGAAAATCTATTGAAAATAAGAATATTCAGTTAATATACAATAGATTAAGGTTTTTATATTAAAAGGAATTTCATTTTATAATAAAACTTATTTCAGATAACACTAACCAGATATTCTATTTATTATAAGAATATGTCTA
>JABFPN010004963.1:0-14012 GCA_022817305.1 Leptoteleia sp. ZL-2020 | reverse complement strand
AAAAAAAAAAAAAAAAAAAAAAAAAAAAAAAAAAAAAAAAAAAGCAGAATCATAAGAACGAAACAGAAAACATAATAGCTTAATTGACAGTAGGTTATACGACAATTGTGCTATCTGAGTACAAATTAAATGCTGACGACGACGAAAACGCAAACAAAGGGGGAGCATTTCGCGCAATACGCACCAGAGAGAATAATCGATAATTGTTTGTTCAATGTGCAATAATTTAATGATAATACTGCTTAATTTATAATCGAAGATTTATCACGTTGCGATACGGGCAAATACGAAGAATTATAAAATAAAGGCGAACCATTTTTTAACTTGATCTTTATTTTATTTATTTGTTTTTTTTTTCAATTGCGGATTCAGAAGATAAAGGGATTTGAAAAAAGAAAAAAAAGTGAGAGAGAGAACGAAAGCGCGCGCGAGAGAGAGAGAGAGAGAGCAAAAGAGTTACGAGTAATTATACTATACAAAGATATATTTTTCTTCGTATAAATTTTTTGTTGTATTGAATAATAGTCATTCTCTGTAGAGAGATTCTAGTCACGCGACAATCCCTTTTTCTCCTCGCAAACTATGATTTCATCAGCCACATAGTAACTTATGAAAAAGTATCTGGTTAACTCGAAAAGTTATACGTTTGTAAAAATGATTCACATTATACATTGAAAATCATCAATAATGACGTAAAAGAGTGTCAAGATGGAGATGAAGTTGCAGAAGGAACAAATAAGAATACAATGAGCATGAACGCGCGTGTTTTCATTTTTTGTACAAGTAAATGTTATATTTTTATTTATAGCTAGTAAGTTTTTGAACTCAATGGATCATTTCGAATGCACGTATATTTTAAATTAATTTAATTGTTGTACAAATTTGACTGATATTTTTTCATAAGATGGGTTTTGAAGAAGCTCAACGGATGAGAAAACTGACGTTTGGTCTGCTTCAGTGTATTTTAAGGGACATGTAATTATACACGTATGTGCATTTATAAATACATGTATACATGAATACATGTATTTTTATGTGCATAAACACACTTATACACATCTACACTTAAACATATACATCGACAGATGCATCGTCACATTGATACGTATATATATATATCTATAATGAAAATTCAATAAAAAGATGTTCACAAAGTTCAATGAAATTGTCTTGTTTTTGAAATAAATGAAGATTCGGTAACTTGAATCCAATTTTCACTCAGAAATTACATTATATTAACTCCGCTTTCATTTAGAACGTTCAACTACAGAAAATTCGTTTTAGACCAAGGGTCAGGCGAGACTCAAGAGTGCGCATTATTATATATAATTACATTAACGCGACATGCCGTGACTGTTTCGCGGTCTTCGACTTATTTACTGTAAGTACATTGTATATGTATATGTAAGAGAAGAAAAATGTAGTTCCTTAAAACGAGCTACTCGACAAGCGTAGCTCGAACATAAAAAAAAGTCGAATAAAAAGTATGCGTATGTAAACGTGCGAGAGAAAAATTCATTAAACGACGATAAAAGCGTAAACAAATTCAACAAATAATAAAGACGACGTCGAAGAGTATACAAATAACGGGAAGCGCCTATTTGACAACAAAAAAGCACACCTTTGTACGAAACAATGCGAATTAGGAGTGCCGACTTAATAAAATGCTCTGTTGCTCTAATGTATATAGTTGTGCATTTTAGCAAATTAAATTTAGGCGCAGAACACAGATATACACAAAATACACACAAGCGCGATAACGATATAATACCGAATAATATATTAGAAGACTAATAATTACACGAATTCTCGAATCGCCGAGGCGTGAGGCTCAGAGAAGGAGAAGGATTACATTTTAATGAATTTGCGGCTAAATGCTGAGAGTTTCGGTGGTATCAATTTTAAATGACGGATGGAAAACAATTTTTTTTTGTCTTTGATTACGCTGTAATCCTTTAGCATATACAGTGGAAAAAGTAAAAAAAAAGATGAACAGATTTTATGTTGTCTTTGAATTTGTATTTTTATTTTTGAAATTTAGTTTGTAAGCAAAAAATGTTTACTTTTTTACTGTAAAATAAAATTATTTATGTTTCGCCTGTAAATGATTGTTATACTTAAAATAAATATTTAAATTACAGATTCAATCTTGTTCGACCATTGTGCAAAACAGCGACATAATTTCAGCGTAAATCAAGAGATACACTGGCTTGCATTTTGAAACTTTCAATTTGTATCGTAGAAATTTGTTTTCGCAAGCAAAGTAACACTTTCCTTATTTTACCGACGTTTCCAAGTAATTATTATACACAGACAAGTAACTAAGTGCAGCTAACATATTAGTTATACTTATACATAGTATTATAATCAAGTAACCAATTTACCTAACTGTATAAGCTACAGATCAATGACGCGAGGTGTTTTAGTAGATAATTTTATTATATACGTGTTTTATAATTAGTAGACGAACAGAAACGTTTATACTAGGTAATACTTAATCAATTTTAACAACGATAGCATTATACTTTTTAATACAGGATGATAGTCTAATTTTTAGAGCAACGCTGTCATTCTTATCAAAAGATAAAAATGAAATTTTATTTTTAACAAACGAATTAGAATATAGCAAAAGCTACAAAAAAAAAAGTAACGATATCATATATGTGAAATAAAAAGTGTTCCTTTTTATTTAATTGTGTTCTTATATTATTCAATTAAAATAATTTCATTTTATAACTTAACATTTCATTGAATAATCGTATCTGAATAGTCTAAATAATTAATTGCATTCGTTATACGAAAAGTCATATTTTGTTACGTAACTCGAAAAGAAAAAGAAAAAAAAACTTTGAGATACACGCACACGTATATAATAAACATAAAATATTTACATTGTACAATTATAAGTCGCTTCGTTAAAAAGACGAAAAATCACAACTGCACGCATTCACCAAAAGCAAACTGAAAAAGGGAAATAAATAAAAGGGTAAGCGAGGAACAACGATCTCCGTTCTAGTTAGGTAGATAGACACTTAGATTACATAAGCAGGTATGTAGATAGGTAGATTTCTAAGAGACAGGGCCACGGGGGGGTCGCGACCTTTCCTCGCTTTTTAAGATTATCGTGATATTTACTTCTTGCATCGCGCATGGATGCATATGTAATTCACATTGAAAAGCGATAAAAACCTAAAACCAAAATAAGCTGAATAACAAATCCATAATTGCTATTAATAAACAAACAATTGTTAAACGAATTCCAAGCAACGTTCGAAGAAGAAGAGAAAAGAAATTTAACCAGAATTTTTGTAAATATTACGATATGAACCTTAAAATACACCAAGAATCATAAGCAAAGTACTAACGATATGACGCAACCAATTTTAAACCAAAGTAATTGAAGTTATCGCATTGTTATTGAAAATGAAAATAGGTGTAACTAAAGACGAACGTTTTGTAAATTCACTTGTGGTGCTATCAGTGATATTTATGATAATATTTTCGAGCTTAGTCCGTATTTCAATACATCACTAAAGGGTACTTTCACTATATAACAGAAACGCAATTCATACAATTTGCATAATTAATAATAATAGCGTACAAGTACAACGAACAATCTTTAAGATTAAGCTCTACGCCAAGAAAATCAAAAGATATATTGAAATTGTTTGTTGGTGCATTTGATTGAATTACACGCAGACGTTTTCTCTTTATAAGAGAACAAGTACACCACGATTTCCAGCGGAGTGCGTTTGTTGACATCGATAATGTTGATGATGCTGTTCGTTTCGTTTCCTCTATTTTTCGATAATAATCCTATAGACGAAATATTATACATAAATGATAAACGATTTTCAACGATATTTACAATTTAAAAGGATACATATAGATAAATTGAGATAAGAAAATAATTTTCACTGGCATACAACCAATAGTGCCGATTAGTACTGTCAATAGTGATATTATAACGTTATTAAATAATGCCGTAAAAAGTAATGTAACAATAGTAAGACGTACAGTCGCGTAAATAAGAACGATCCTTGTAATATTAAAGGTGTTGCGAACAAATTTAATAATTCAAAATGTATCAAGATGCACAATTAAAAAGTATTTGATATCACTGTTAACGCCATTAGTGTTTCGTTTTTCAATGCAAAGGGCCTTTTTGAACTGACGACAATACTCTCTTATAATACATTGTTTCTACAAACGACACGATTACAAAGTGAAATTTGTGAGAATTTGACATTTTGACGTGGATGCTCTATTCCCCGATTGTAGATATAATTCACGTAATACGGTTATTAACCAATTCAAGGCGAATTAACGCATGCCACTTTATATACAGATTTTAACGAATCCGATTTGAAAATAATGACAAAATGATGAATTGTATTCATGAATTAGCGTATAAAGTAGTAGTACTTCACTTGTATTAAACTTAAAAGGCTGACATTTTAATTTTGTATAAAGTGTACTCTGCTCATAGGGACATTTTTGTATTATTTCATGATTACCGTAAATTTGTTGCGATTAAATTACAGTTTAAGAAAAGTTATTATAAAATATCCATTAGTACTCGGCCATTTGATGATTCTGAAAATATTTTTTAAATTGCTTCTATATGGTTATTTAATTTATATGGTATTTGAGTTTGATTTAATTTTTATACTTTGTAACGTGTACATTTTGTTAATTCTTCTACTTCTTTTATGAGAATCACTTTAATTATATTTTTTTTCAAATTAATATTAATTTCAATTTATATAGATTTAAATTAATCAGTTTTAATTAAATTTTAATTATTCAAATTGAAAAACGTATTGAATTTTATAATTTAAGTAATTGATTGTTATATTAATTTTTAATTTCATTTTCACAGGGTCAAATATATCAAATAATTAACAAAGTAAAATAACGTAAATCTTAATATTCAATTACCACAATGTTGTAAAAATATATAGTGATTTTCAATAAAAGATTGACAATCATTCTAAACTTTCAAAAGACGTAATTATGTATAAAAATAAACATTTGGTGATGTAGGGTATTGCTTGGCAAATCAAAACCGTAGCTTCAAATTATAAAAAAATAAAGCACACTTGAATTAGATAATTATATATTTGTCGCCGGGTGAACATGTGGAATTTATCACACAAAAATGAACTGAATCACTTGAAAATTTGTCTTGTAATAATAATTTTAGTTTAGTCTATTACATCACTTTAGCATAATAGTAATTTCGTTCTCCACTTGTCAATAGTGTTATTGAAATAAAAATATTGTGGAGACAAATTTATATCAGGGTTGATGCATTACAACAAGTAGGCAGTAACGCATACAAATTACATGCCATAACTATTATCGATCCTACTGGTTACACGATTATAATTTTTTTTCTACTGCTCTCTAATAGCTGATCGATACAAAACATTTGTACGGATCATATCCCTTTTACGAATCGCACAAACCTATATTCTACTTATATTGTGCTTCACTGAAACGTCATTTTAATATTGATCATAAAGTGATTTTCAATAACTATATCATCAATTGGTCTTTTAATTCAATAAAAAAATTCCTACTTATGTAATTGAACATAATTATTCGAATTACAAATATAAAAACTATACGTTCAAAAGTAACGAACATAAATAAATGTTGTGCAATTAAAAATGCCCGTCTTGATAAAAATCACTGTATACCATCTGTATTAGGTGGTGTAAACATATTTCAACTAGAATCAAATAACCGAATTTTATTAACAATAAAGAATGATAATAAACAATGGTGCAAACTTGTCTTGATTATGAATCTAAATATCACGAATTTTTCAGATGCTCATTACACTCTCAACACGATCGCATGACCTAGAATTAACTGCGACAGTAGAACATAGTTCAATAAGCTTTCTCCTTCTCTCTACCGAAGCTCGCGAAACGATTGACGAATTGTACATTTCACCAATCTTACATGGGAAAAATGTTCGGAGTCATTTGGAATTGGAAATTCGCTATTTGTCATTCATCAATTTTGTACATATTATAACAGAATGGATTCACATTAATTTCAATCTGGTGTCTCACATTTGGATGTAATTCAACTAATTTTTCCCCTGAATACAAATTTATGGTTGCTTTTAATCCTTCGTTGCTCGCAATATAAGTAGATTTGCTTACATTAAAATCTTGTCATTGTTTTTGTTTTCATAATATGACGATAAGATATTATCATTCCATAAAATAAAAAAAAAGAGTTACTTTAAACCAGTTGCAATTAATTTAATACTTATTTAATTTATTGTTTCGAACTGTACTATTATTTAATGAAGATACGTAGAGTGACAAATGGTTAGCTATAATAATTAAAATACTATATAATGATATTATTTATAGTTATAACGATTTTACTAAGTAGAATATTAAACGATCCAGATTCAATTCAGTTATAATCAGCTAAAACTGTATTATTCGTTTTATTGAAAATTATTGTTCGTACTTTAGATTTATATAAAAATCTATATAGTTTTAAAGTTAAATTTTGAATTCATATTAAAACTTGCTTTAATTTTAAAGTTATTCCTTACAGTGTTTATAATTATTCTGTCGTATTTGTTTTTTATTCCTCTCTGATTGTAATAAATTTAAAATTGCATTGATGCGCTTAAACTATCAATAATTCTTGAATTATAAATATTTTAAAAAATATCACACTTATAAGTGACAAACGGAGGGTTAAAGTTGTTCACAAAGACCTGTATTTTTTCTATTGCCTCAAAAACGACCAAGGTTGGGTGATTTTGGAAAATACATAGAATTCTTTACATGTGTACAAAACTAATTAACAAATCAATAAACTTAATTAACTATAAAAACAGTCATACACGTACAGTATTGGCTGATTAATAAATGCTTACGAAAATAGTTATATTTTCAATAACACTGATCCAAATGAATAAAAAATTTCGGAAGTACCGTTTCTTCGTGTCGAATTTTTCGAAACTACCCAACCCCTAAGTTTACACGTAAAAAATATTATAAGTAAAAGTACTATAAATTCTAGTAATTTAGATGCATCGTGTCAAATGTATGGAAAAATAGTAACAATTTGAAGAAATTTCAATATTTAATGGCAACGTATGTAATTAAATATAAATACTTATACTATATATAAGACAAAAAAAAATAAAAAAAAGATACAGCTTTTTTATTTATTAGTGATGCACCTAGATTGCCAGAAGTTGTGGTACTTTTTACTATAACATTTCTTTACGCATATAATTGTAAAATAAATTCACGGATTGATTTCGATTAAAGTGAATCGTTCGACGTACTCGTATTATGTATGCGTAGCGTACACGCGTGCATATAAAGTAAGCATATAAAACAGCGCGTCGTGTCCCGGTCTCTGCAATCGGTTGTGTTACATGCGTAAAAGGTGTCTTGAAATAATCGCAATAAAAGAATACCGCCGAGTTTTAAACTACACTGAGATAAATTTATTAGTAGTTGCTACTATGTTCTATCATATACTCGGGGATATATCTATATTTATAGTATTCTTTATTATATAATCTATTAGTTTAAAATAATATTAGAAAAACATGTAATTATGAAGGAATAGAATTCTTTAGCTCACAATTACCAGACACGCTCTTTAAAACTACTCTATACCGCTGCTTAGAATTGTACGTCTTACATATATATATCTGTGACTGGAAAAAATCTTTTTTCGCCATGTCCCTTTCTCATTCAAACTAGAATATAACAAAGAGTCGTATTTTTAGAACCATTCCAACGAATTCTTTTCCTTGATGACAACATTTTTTCTAATATTTTTTTAAAATATTACATAATAACATAAGGAATACCGCAAATGCATATAAAATCCAGAAATATTACACAATGCATTAACAACTACTAATAAATTTCTTTTAGCGTACAAACTAATCTTCGGGCGGAAGGTTGAAAAATAAAATGTTTGGCCGCGATCGTTGAAATTCGCGGATAACATTTAGACGCGCAACTTTTTCTTTGTGCGCAACTGTAATCGGTCTTATGGGAGACGTTGAAATGAAAATCCAAAAGAGAACAAACAGTGATGGTAGAAGTTTGACGTAAGACGCGTTCTTTTAGCAAAAGAGGCAAAATTGCTTGCTACGTTTCCACACTTGTACGACGAATGTTCCCTTATGTACGTGTACACTAATCAAATTCCTACGTTGAAACAGTAACAAGATTAAAACATTGTAACGAGACGATGAATGGGCAAAGTGGTTCGTTTCTAGTCACCGACAGATTTAAATTACGTTTATTTAATTACGAATTTTTCATATATAACACAAAATTAATGACACGCAGGAGGAAACGACGCAAGGCAAAGTAAATAAGGAATTTACGAGGGAAAAATTTATTGAATTGAGTCGACGAAAGAGTAATAATGTGAGGAGACGCGAGATATTTTTTTCGTTACGAAACTAACGATGAGACGTATTTCGTGTATGCGTCGCGCCATAAATAAGTATAAAATATATATATTATATATATATATATATAAGAATAAACGAATGGATAAACAAATTAATGAACGGAAGGATATGTATATTTATTTATTTACGCTTGTATTTATATTTATTTATATATATATATAAATATATATGTGTGTGTACCGTAAATTTTAATATGATGAGGTGATTCGCGACGCTCGATTAATATATTATTGATAATAATTATTACTGTGAATTATTATTATCATCATTGATTATTATTCATTATTATTCATTATTATCGCTACAACTATATAATACCTTTGTAAATGAGAATCAAGACACTGACACGGCTAGGGAAACTTAATAAATTGAAATTCTATTAACCCAAATGCGTTACATTGTTTTTGCACCAACAATCAAAAGCGACGGATTAACATTTTTGAGACTCTGCTTCAATTGATCCGCAGCAAACCGTGTTCGGACAATCCATGGAAATTTTTCATTCTATATCCGTTCCGTTTATGCGTAAAGATACCTACGCATATACTGGTTTAACAAAAGCTTTGAACAACGACGATTCACTTTCTAGACTTAAACTTGTAATTTTATAGTGATACATTTTAAACTTGAAATTATGAAGTAATGATTGCTAAATTTCTTAACTAATTATTGGTTATTAATTAATGATTATAAATTTTATTTTTAAATTATACTCCTGAACATTTGTATAAGAATTTCCAAATAGATTATACAATTTCAAACTATAAATTTTGATTTTTTTTCTAACGTTAGAAAACAAATCAGATTATTCTTAAAATTTTGTCAACATTCCGCTGAATAATACACTTTTGTTTCTTACGAAATTAATCGTACGAAATAATCAGTTAATGTTGATAATTATGATTTTATTGCGGTGTATCCTTAAAGACCGTGAAAATTATGTATACGAAAATAAACGCGAGTGACGCTTATCTAAATACGTTATCAAGAAATATATTCTAACCCGTACGATCTGCTGAGCATAGTCAGTTGGTGGCCAGTTATCGTTCGAAGAGTCAGTTCAATTTTTAGACACGCGAACCGTGGCCAGGTATCTCGAAAGGGATAATCATGTCCAAACCCGCAGAACTCTTGCACCTATCACCCCAAGAACAACAAGACTTTCTGAATTCCTTCGAAGTGGTTTTAATTGATTGTGATGGTAAGTGATTAAAAGATCGCGCCACTTTTATGTGATTAATTTTATCGTCAATAGTTTTCTATTAGCCTATCGCAAAAGGGTGACTTTAAATATCTGTTGTTTCTTTACATTAAGTAATCATTTTAGTAAACATTCATTGATGAAGTTAATTAGATAACTGGATGTGATAACTTTCATTTACTGTAATCACGTTTAAAATATTATTGTTTGATAGTTTTATCAATTGTAATTTTTTTATATAGAGATAACTTTATTTTAAATTTTATTTATTTATTTTTTTGCAATAAATAATGTGCAAATTGTGATTTTGTATATCTGTAAATGTTATCTGTAATAAGATATACGTTTAATATTGTAAGAAATGCATGCTGTGATTTCTTTGAATTATTTTGTTAAATGTGTCTATTTTTACATAGATTTTAAATAATTTGTTATAGGAGTCATATGGTTTGGATATCATGCGATAGAAAATGTACCCGAAACGATAAAGTGGTTCAAAGAAAATGGTAAAAAAGTCATATTTGTATCCAATAACAGCACTCAAGAATTATCGAAAATGTGCGAATATTTTTCAAAAATGGATTTAACGGTTGATAAAGTGAGTAATGAAATATTTTCTTTAACGTCAAATTCCAATGCGATTATTTTTCAGTAATGAAGTGTTTGATTAATGTACGTTATGCAAAACAATGTTTAACATGTTTGATTAAATAACAATTAAACTCAATGATATTGTTATTTTATTCGTGGTAATTTTAATGATCATAACAATCAATTAAGGTACACTTTCTGTCAATAATTTGTGCTTAAACACAAAATTTTAATGTAATTTAGACATTATTATTAATCGTATTTACGTATACAATTATATTGCATATAATATTCTATAATATTAAAGTTAATACTTTAGTACAATAAAATTAATGCAACAGGAGGATATTGTGAATCCAGCCGTTGTTATTGGATGGTATTTAAAAAAAATAAATTTTCAAGGTGATGCTTTTGTGATTGGTACGACCACTTTTGCTGATTATTTATCCAAATCAGGAATCAAAATCTGTGAAAAATCCTGCGTGAGTTTGATAATAATTTTTAAATATAATTCAGTGTATACAGCAATATCTTAAAGAGCTTATTTTTTTTCCTTTGGGTACTTTAAATTGTGGTAGTATGAATATTTATTTATCTCGTTTCTTTTTAAAGTATCGTAAGAGATGCATAATTCAATTTTAGACTCGTTCAAATTGTAAAATTTTAACGAAGAATTATTACAATTTTATATTAATATGAATTTTTTAATAAAGTCCAATTACTTAAATATTTAGTAACACGAAATTGAATTTTCAAATAAAAGAAATGTTCAATGTGTTTTTTGGAATAGAGTTAAAATGCTTGTTATTAAATTGAAAAACCAAATTAAACATATAAAAACTTCTATACTGAATGCAAAAAAGAATATTTTTACGAAATTCGTTGGTGTAATTTGTGCTAATAAAATCTATGTTCTACATTTTTGAATTTTTCTTCTTCGTTATTTTATTTATAACATTCCAAATAATTAATTTACCATCTTTCATTTCAATCTGTATTTGGCTTTGATTACTGGATTAAAAAAATACGCATGAAGCCGGATATTTTACCTGAAAGTGTTCCAGCAATTTTAAGTATAATTCGTGAAAGACCACCTGTCAAAGCAGTAATAGTCGACTTTGACGTTAATTGCAACTGGATTAAATTGGATTTGGCCTTAGAATATCTTAAGGATAAAGATATACTCTTTGTTACTGGTGGTTTGGATACATCCATAATAATGTCAAAAGATTTAGAACTGTTGGGTAATAAATTATTCTACTCAGTAATAATTATATTTACTTATAAAAATGTATTATGTTTTTATGTTGTTTTTTATGTAATTATAATTAGTGGAATAAGTATAAATATATTTATTGAAATAAAGATTAAAATAAAAATCTGAAAAATGTATAAACAATAATTAAATAATTAAAATTTGATTGATCACACTGTCAAACAATTCACTTACACTCATAAAAATGCTATTTGAAAATTACTGAATTTGCATTGCAATTTATATTAATAATTTCTAATGGACAGAATTCTTTATTTTATGTAGCCAGATTATTAAATTAAGTTTTCAATATAATTAAGATTTATGAACTAGAAATAAATTTGAATATTTGTTATTTTCACACATGAAAAATTGTTTACAATTTATTTCCTGTAAAATAATATAGCTCATTTGTAATAATTAAAAAGTTATCTAAGAACTATACTTTCATCTCACATAGAAAAAATATTCGTCAATTTAAAAAATTTATTTCTTTATTATTTTATAAATATTAGAATTACTTTGCCACGATAAAATAAAATTTCTAAGAATGAATAAGAAGTTTTAATGATTTAATATCTATCTGGTTTTATTAGATTATGCTTACTAAAAAAAGTATACAAGTTGAATTATGCACATAAATTAATGTGTTTGTAATGTGCATACAAGGACAATAAATAATAAAATTAAAATATTTAGAAGTCAAATTAATGCTCTCACACTTTCTAGTACTAGTTTGTTATTTTAATTGTTATATTCATAACGATACTTTTCTTGGTTAATTAATCTATTAACAAATATTGACATGAAAAGTAATAATATATGTTTTTAGTGGTAAATAAAATATCTTTTTAATAGCAAAATAATAAAAAGGCACATCAATTTTTATTATATACTGTATTTTCACTTTAAATACAATATATGTAACATCCAACAAATTTTTTCACTAAATATGAGTAGATACTTTTCTTAAGAGTACTACTTAAATTAAGTACATAATTAATATTATAATATAAATTAAGTACGTAATTAATATTAAATAATAATAAAATAATAAAACAATAATAAAATAATAAAAGAATTTACATAAAAAATTTAATTAAATATAATTATAATGTATTATTATAATATTAATAATACGGAAATTATTTTAGAGAACATTAATATTAAATACATTGTAATTAAAATTGAATTATGTTGTTGTTTAAAATTAACGAGGTACAGAAGATTTAACATAAAAACAGTATTAGTTTTTAAATAATATTATAAACGAAATGAGTAGTACAATTATTTTACTTTGAACTTAATTAAGTAACTTTCATACACCAAATATTTGAATAAACTAATGCAAAATTTTGTACTTCTAAGAAGTGAATAAGTTTGAAATATGTTTAAGCATTAATTCATACGAAAATGTTAAATTTTGTAATTTTACTTTCTTAGGTCAAGGGCCATTTTGTAACATATTGATGCAGCTTAGTAAAAGACAACCAATGAAATGTGGTAAACCTAGTTGCATTTTAAAAGATTACATATTTAACAAATATAACATTAAAACACCAAATAGATGTTTATTCATCGGAGATTCGTAAGTTTATTTTTATAAAGATATTATCTATTAATTGTTCATTAACATAGTAAATTTAATTGTTAATAGATTCTAGTTTAATGAAATATCGTTACGATAGTTAAATAATGCATTAAAAACGCTGTTTTTAACAGGTTTTTAATAATTTTATTGAATTGGAGTAGCAGTTGATGTCATTAAACTTAATTGTAAAATAATTGCTTTTAGGTTGTGCCATGACATTGAATTTGGTGCTTTATGCAATTTCCAAAAACTGTTTGTTGGATCAGGTGTTGATAAGTTGGGGTCGGTGGGAAAAGTATCCGAAGTAATTCCTGATTATTATCTTCCAACATTAGGACATTTATTAAAAATGATTAAGTCATGTAAAGATAATCTGCATCCAAAATGAAATTTTTATGAAATATGAATGAAACATTTACGAAAATGTTTAAATATTATACAAAATGTAACTTTACAGAAATACATTACAACTTACAGAATACATGGTGATTTCCGAATGTAACTAATTTACAAACCACGAGATATGGGGATGCCGCTTATTAGTTTGATTACAAGATATCTTAAAAATGTCAGATATCTAGGATATTCTGTATTACCAAGGTTTTATAAAAGCTCGAAATTGTTTAATTATGAACAGTAAATGTTACAAGATAAAAAAATTGTTGGAAATATAATCTGCGCCCTAATTTACCGACCGTGGGTCGCACTACAGTGACATCTATATTCAATCTTAGCTTTTTATTTTGGGCTCAACAGCCGTCTTCGTTCACTTTGTTCTCGACCTTTGTACGCATAACTGCTTTATTGTAATTATTGAGAATACACGTTTTGTTGTTTTGAGATTACATTCGTCTCGATTTATTGTCGACCTTACGGCCTCCAACAG
>JABFPN010004962.1:0-14013 GCA_022817305.1 Leptoteleia sp. ZL-2020 | reverse complement strand
TTTTTGCTGTCCTTAAGTATATGAACTACATACATTTATTTTGAATTAAATTATTTAATATAAGTTTATGTAATTTATTATAAAATAGTAACAAAATATATACAAAAATGTTAGAAATATGTTATAATATAATTAGAAATATAATATATTAGTATTTCATCGTATGTAATCAAATTTTGTTAGTTATTTTCTATGTCCTTAAGTACGTGAGCGCCACTGTAAATGAACGAAGGAAATTGAAAAATTAAACGAAGGATAAATCAATTGGTTCCGAGGTTCGTTTGTTAGCATTCTTACTTTTCCTTTTCAGCTTGAATTATCATTGCGACTCGTAAAAGTCGCCTTAAATTAATTAATGAACAATTACGCCGTATCATCAGTCATAACTCGTGGCCATCAATCGCATTTCAATAATACATTATTTGATTGCAGCATTAGGAAACCCATTCTTCCCAGGAGGTCCGGAATTATGGCATCATCCACTGGCATATTCAGCGGCTGGAGAATTGCCAGGCACTTTGCAGCATGCAGCCCTGGTGCATCCTGCGTTACATCCTCAGGTCCCAGTACGTTCCTATCTTTGACTATCTGCAGACAAAGCTTTGGAGCCGCCAACTAGCGCCCCGATGCACGTTAGTGACTCAAAATAGTATATATTTATAAAAAATCAAGAAAGTGCTTTTTTGACTCTATAGTTCCCTTGTTTAGACTCTTACGGTTTACAGGCAGAAAAAAATGATTGAATTTAACGTTACTTTGTCTCCTGGCATTGGAAATATATTATTTTTAATTCTTGTGAATATTACTCTATCAATGGTGATGATGGGATATATTCAGGCAAATCTTTTGTGTGAATACCAAGTACTGGTAAATTTTTAATTAACTATAAAATTATAGAAATATCTTCGACTATGACTTAAATTTACTTAGTAAGAAATGTTTGAAAAGTATATTTGTTGTAATTTGAAGGGGTGACATACAATGATAGCAAAAGTACATTTAAAGTATTAAAATAATTATAATTTATGAACGTTTTGTTTATTGAATGCATATAATAGTGATAGGATTATAAAACAACACCATATCTTAATAATATATTAAATAATAATATTAGTATGTTAATAGTGCAGACATCATGAACAACACATATTTCTAATGCCAGAAAAGGAAGTAATTTTAATTGGAAATTTTTTCTGGGTGTAAATATACTTCCCAGAAACAAAATGAATGTTGTTTATGAAAGAAGTTTTGGTCTTGAATTCATGCAGAGTGGAAAAATTTATTTTCTGAACATTGGTTGTTCATTTATTAAATACATTTCTTATATCTTAGTTATGATTTTAATATTTATTTGTGGAAATATTAAAATATAACATTACCATCTAATAGAGGTGATGTTTTACACTGAAAAATTGTAGGACAAAATGACAACGATATATACTGCAATTGTAACAAATTAGATTTGAATTTATATCACAATTTATAATAAATATTTTCGAATTAAAAATATAAGGTCACTTTCACATAAGTTATAGTCAAATGTACATTGACTTTTTCTGCATGCAATTATAAAAGTTATTCTGGTAGAAAATGATTTAGTTTTTAGGTACATCTAATATTTAACAAGTGTTTTCCATTAAAAAAGTAAATAAAATTTGTTTTATTATACTTTAAAGTACATATAAATTAAAACTTCTCGCGCTACTAAATAATAATTATTATTACGCGTTTGTAATTATAAAAAGAAAAAAATGTAACATACATTTTTATAAATTTAGTCCTGTTTAGCCTTATAACTATAAATGTAAATGATAGAAGGTCGTGTTCCTATGGTTGCATTAGATATAAACATTCATATCTCGAATATAAATCACTTTATTTTTTCATAATCATCACTGACACTGAAATGGAAAGTTGTGCAAATAGAAGTCTATCATAATTATAACAACGGAATACATATTACATATTACACGTAATACTTAAGAAATAATAATTAATAATTATATGGACTGAGAAAATGAACTATAATTGGAATTACTGTAAATGTTACTGTAAAAAAGACTCTCAGACTGAAGTTTCATTAAAAATAATTATAGAATATTATAAAAACTTAAAGTTTTGTGAAATATTTAAAGTTGATTTGAATCATTTTTGTTCATAATAACACTTTATAACATTATTTACATTATATGTATATATATGTATATATCTTCGAATGCGCAAGAAAATGTTTTGTAGTAGAAGTTTTTAACATTCAAGATAATATAAAAATATGTTAATATAAGAATAAATATTTGTCAGGCGATGCTTTTTAATTAAAGAAATTATATTTAAGATTGTAATGAGATAACACAGTTCATATGAACATTTAATTTCAGTTATGATTGATCTGTGAATAATCGTAAAAGCACACTTCTAAATAGTATGTATTATTTCTAGAAAGTAATTATACAATTATAAAGAATAACTAGAAGTATAAACGAAATCATAATTTTAAAAGTTTTAAACGAAATACATTTTTAAACGTATAAACATGAACATTTTCAATGCAATATTCATTTTCATTTCAAAAACATTTCCTCGTGAATTTAAGAGAACAATGCTTTGATTTTTACTGTTTTCCTTTTCCCTTTGTTCTGCATTACGTACAATTTAAATTACAATATTTTAAATCTCAGTCTTTATATTACTTTAAATTGTTTTTTTGTAATCTTTTTCGCACGATACTTTTCATTATTAGGTTTATATCAATGATCTCGTGAGAAAACCTGACATTCGTATATAAGTATTGTGAAAAGCAATATTAAGAACTAATTCATTGAAATGTTTATGAAAGATTAAATGTGCGAGATCGGAATTCGCGGCTAAACATCAGAGATTCGAGCAAGATGATAAAAAATACTCGTACGCACGTATAGTTCACTTATTTGATGAGGAAATTGGAAAGTTTATTCGAGTGTTCTTCGGTGAAATTGTAAATTTATCCTTTTATCAAGGAGCAGCAAATAGTTGGAAGATGCGGAGGTGGAACTTTATAAAGGCACTGAGAAAAAAGTTGGGATAAAAATTATTATACTAAATGTAAAAATGGGGACAAATTACAATTCTCGTGATATTTAAAATACATTTTAAAAGAGATTATCAGTATTGTACAAGTTGTTATGGTACAGTATAATAAAAATATTCATTTTTCTTATAACCTCTTTTAAACTGTGTATTAACTAAGACAAGAAGATGTCATTTGTCCCTCTTTTTACATTTAGTATAATAATTTTTATCCCAATTTTTTTCTCAGTGTAAGGATGTACGTTGAAAAACAGTTTCTTAAGTCTAATTCATGTGAGAATTTATAGATTCACAAAATGTACGATGAAAAATTATATTTCAGCAAACTTGATTTTTTATAATTAAAGAAAAATTAAATGAGAGAAATAGAAGAAAGGCGAGAGACGTGGGGTGGGGGGGAGGGAGGTTAAACTGGCTCATGGCATTACAAAATTATACTTCTTTGAAAATGAGTTCAGTAATTATATCCTGACGTTGCTAATCAAAGGCTATTTTTTTAAATTCATTTTGATATTACCAAGCAACAATTACTTTACTATTAATAATAATGAATGGCATCAATAAGCTGGAGTTTATGCTCGAATTTAGAATTTATGGTATAAGGAATATAGACGAGGATGTTTTGAAATAAAAACTTTTACATGTTAACTAATATATTTAAATTTTACATTAAAAGTTTGTTAATTTAATATGTTTTATGTTGAGCCAACATTAGATTCAATGTTAATGGTAAAATTGTCTGCCACACGTTATTTTAAATATATTCTTAATTAATCGTAACCGACCAGTTTGTACTAATAGTAAAAAGACTACGAATTACTTTTTAACATTCAAGACAGTTGAAATAAGAAAAGTTAATAGCAGGGCATTCATTTTGATTAAAGGAATCCATTGATGCTTTTTTGCTACTTTTTAATAGTAAAGTATTATAAAATTTCTAATTAATCACATATGGCACATCACTATTTATTCCTGTTGATAAGAATCACTATTTTTAGAATATAAAGTTATTCGTTTCCATTAAATCTATAGCAAATTCAATTAATATGACATAATACCATCATATTTAACTGTTCAATCGGATTTTAATATTTTTAATAAGCTTTAACGAACATAGAAGAAACTTTTTCCAATAACTTAAAATTTCTTATATAATTTATTTATGTCATTTGTCCCTATTTTCAGATACAGTATAATAATTTTTAATCCAATTTTTTTCTCAATACACTAAGATTGATCTTCTATGTCTATGTTTTCATAATTTAAAGTAAATCGGGTACAGTAATTTTTTTTTACGGTACAATAATAAAAATACACTTGGCCCATAGTTTGTAATACGCTGCCAACTGTCACAGTTTATATCGTAGAATTTATGTTACAGGCACCTATGTCTTTGCCGCATCCAACAACTTTAACATCAATTCACGCATCGTTACCACATTTTTTACCATCGCCGGCACTGGCATCGCCAGTAGGTTCATCGTCGTCCCAGCCTAGCATCGCTGTGAGCAACGCACCTTGCTCGACTCTTTTCGTTGCGAACCTCGGTCAATTCGTCTCTGAACACGAGCTTAAAGAAATTTTTAATAGGTAAGTAAAGTAACGAATGCTTTCTAATGCTTCAAGTTCAAAGATAAGGATAACAAATGTTGAGATGCTGTCACTTAAATGGTCTTCACTTTGGAATAACTGGCTGACACTCGTCGAAAATAAAAATAGGACGTTTGGCTTATTTTCAGGGATCCTGTCAGCTACAATATAAAATCACGTTCGATAAAACAATGCTATAACAATAACATTTTCATTTGCAAATTCATACAATTAATTATAATCCAACAATTTGAAGAATGTTTGAAGTAAATAAATTTTCATATTTTTTATGCTAGCATGTCAAATTACTTTTTGCATTTACTCACTAATTTAGTATTTTCAATGAGATATTGGATTAAAATTATTGTTTAAGTAAAATATGAATTTGTTCATGTTTTTACTAACGAAAATCATTTATTCTGCGTGGCAAAATAAATCTGAAAGTATTATGGGGACAGTCTGGTGATCAGTCTGGATTTAGTATGGATTAAGTATGGTATAAATCTAGTGCAGATCCTGCAAGTGTCTAGACGACACGTCTGGTAAATGTCTGGCTCAGGAAAGCAAGCCAAACAAACGATTTGGAAAACCAGATTGTTGTTAGACTCTTTAAATGGGAGTTTGAAAAGATCTGGATGAAAAAGATTTAAAAAAAGAAAGTGAATTTACGCAAATTGAGAATTGAACACGAATCTCTGTTTCGTGTTCAGGAAAAATTGAAATATTTTATTCAAATGTATTAATTTCATTTATTAAAAATGTTATCCAGGTATATGTTATATTTTCCTGTCTATAAGTTATAAGCTACTGAAAATTGTTTCGTTTTACAAAACAATTTTGCTTCTTTGCTTTAATTCAATATCAAAATGAGTTGTTTTTTTTTTTCAAATTCCTAGGCTTACAATCATAAATTATCAATCTATCATGTTATAAAAAGGATATAATCACACATACAGTCAAGATATCATTATTCAGGATCCCTGTTAGTAACCTACCACTGTCTTATTTCCATTTTTGGCGATTAAATTTCCAATATCTCCGATATCTTTAAAATACAGAAAGTTTGTACCTCATTAGATACCATAACATTAAAATTTATGCGCCCACCCTCCGTGTTACTTCCAAAGGATTCCTCACATCAAACTGCCCAAACATCCGATACCTCAACCCACGTGGAAACTAGTTAATGTTACTAAATTTTCGTCGACCCAACTCAATTTTAGTTACTTAAAGTGATTCTTCTGTGCATATCAAAAACGCCATCCGGTACCCATGATTAATTACACGGGAAAAATATGTGTGGCGTATTTATTGATTTTTATACGTTAACTAATGTATGTTAATTTTACATTGAAAGTCTGTTAACCCAACATTAGTTATATGTTGGGCCAACATTGGATTCAATGTTGTGGCAAAACTGTTTAAAATTACATAAATTTCAGAAAAGAGTCTAATCACGTGTCATTAATGTGATTGGACGATTAGGATAGACATCATTTGTTTTAATAGAGAGATTGTTTACATCGATCGGTTATTGCACAGGAAAAAATGTCAGTGCTAAATTGTCATATGTTAGGTCATACATTTTAATTTTACATTAAAAATCTATTATCGATGTTAACCAGACGGAATTTTCTATGTATACGTACTGAAGAATCACTTTAAAGTGAAATGTCATTGGATGGCCAACTCAGAATAAACATAACCTCCTTAATGATACATATCTTTAAATATTTTATAAAATAAAAATTAATTTTAGAAAAGCTCAGCGTAGGTTAAAAGTTAAATATATTTAGACTTTTTTAAATTGGTTCTTATTTATTGTAACATTTCTCAGAAAGCTATCTTTTGGAAATTATTTCATTGACTATTTAGATATTAGGTTAAAAACCATTTCCAAAAAAAAAAGCTTTCTCAGAGAAGTTAAAACGCATAAAAATTTTAAAAATTCTAAACATGTTTAACTCTCTTAAATGAATTTTCATTTGACAATATATATATATATATATATATATATATATATATATATATAAAGATATATAATACGAAGTAAGTTATTTTTATTCTAAGTTGGTCATCCAGTACCTCTTCACCTTAAATCCAATACTAAATCCAATCCAACCAACATTCAAGTAGTACCAACTAAACACTTCCCCACGTACCACCATTATCAATCCTTTCCACTGAATCACCAATAAATTGATCGACAAAACCGACCGAACCTTTCCCATTACCGGGGAAAAAGCCCCGTTGACAACACCGCCCCCAAAGCTCAAACCATACGAGCAACCTTGAATTTACTCCGAAGCGAGGCAATTTATGGCGCGAGGCGTCGATGCGAAATGGTAAAAGCTTTTGCAAGTTGCGAAGCCTTATTCCTAGAAATCGTTACTCTTCTATGAAGGATTTGCAATGCACCGTCGTGGCGGCACGCGATTCACCGCGTTACGGCGTAGCGATGGTTATCCGCACGGGAACAAGGGGGTGGGAGGGGGAGAAAGAAAGAAAGAAAAAAAAGAAAAACAAACGCGAGAAGTAGACGAGCGCGGAAAAAAAATGGGGGAGCGCGCGAGGCGCCCTCGCAAGAAGAAGAGGTTTGGAAAAAGTTGCCGTCAGCGTCCGAGGGATTGATAACGGCGTTAAATTCCCCCGTCTCATTATGTGAAAACGCGGGCATGGTTGTGTAACGATAATACACCGCAGCTGGCGTCGCTGCCCGAGCTTATTACGCTGATCCCCCACCGCGCGAATCGTGGCCGGTGACCCGATGGAGCGACGTTCGCGAGACTCTTATCGACGCGCTTTGTTCATGTCTAACTAGCTCTTATGGCTCGCAAGTAAAGCCCGACATTACGTATATTATATTCAGAGCGGAAATTGACGCTCTGTTACGTACACTTTGCACGCCCGCTGCTTTTCGTTCACGTATTCATTTCGCCGTAATTGCTTTTTGTTAGGGGGGCGAGATCGATAAGGGGAATGATAAAACGTCTGGTTGGGACCTGGCGGTCGACTTTGTCACTCGATTAATATGGAATACTTTATGAGCATCCCGGTGAAAGGTTCTTGGGTGGACATGCTCGAAGAAGGGTCCGGGTCGGGGCAGCTCTTCCCCCAAGCTCGATGAAATTTTAATATCAATTTGCATTTTTTCCCCCCGCCGCACCGCCCCAAGATCATCCCGATTACCCATTTTAACCTTCAACTTTCAAATTATTTTGCAACATTCCAAATTATACCGTGCCAGGTGTACGATTCAAGCTTCCTATTTCTCATCATCTCCTAGCACTTGTATTGAAATGGAAAGATGGTTCGGGGAACGAATGGTTCGGGATTTATCATGGAACTATTATCTATTGTCATTTAACTCTCGTTAAGTGACATATAATGGTAGTTTACTATTGAATACGTTAGCTTTTATTCCATTATTCTAAATAGATAAGTTCAATTTGTAGAGATTCGAAGTCAAAGATTAGACCATGGAGTAAGGATTCCCTTGAAATTTCGACTAGGATCCAAAAGTGAAGCAACCTCTCCAGTGATACGACATAAAATTTCTGGAAAAGCCTTTGCCGATGACCTTCAAATGTTTGACATCGTCAGAACTGGCCGAAACAAATTGGCATCCGGGTTCTGTTTCCATCCGCTCAATCTTAGTGTGACCCGAAAGACTTGGAGATCGATGACGAACCCCCAGTCGTGGAAGCTCTTTGAAATTCCCGCCTCTCCAACGACCTTCTAGGAATAAGTCTTTACATCGCGCGCTAAAATATTCATCGTCAGCAAGTTTTTCCCGCAAACATTTCAAACGAGTATCAGCGAATTCACGGGGGGTGGGGGGGAATCGATCCTGGCCGCCCGCGACGGAATGAGCCGGCCGCAGGTTGGCCTTTCGATGGCGGACCCGGACTCGGTTGGGGGGTGGAAGAGGGGGGAGGGGGGGGGGTGGATTAAAGTTGGACGTATTTTGGCCGCGGATTCGACAGATAAACGGCATGTAAATAAGCCCGGCGGGTTTGCAGTTAATTAAATCGCCGGAAGTGAAGTGGGTGACCCGGTTCCTTGCTCGTCTACTTATTCTTTCTGGAGTGGCGCCGCGGAGCGCACGGGAGAACGAGTGGAAAACGACAAGGGCCCACTCCTGGGCGTCCAGTAATTAGTCGCGGAATACATAAATGTACGTGTAGGTACGCGGATACGGATGTTGGGATGAATGCGACGAGCGTTTTAGCGGGACCCGCGAGCAAACCTGCCCCCGCCCCCCCCCCTCCCGCCCGATGATAATGTTAAAAGCACGTACTCTCCATGTCTCGTATTTGTGCACAGTTATCCTGGTTTCTGTCGGCTTCGCATGCACACAAAAGGAGGATCCCCGGTGGCTTTTGTCGAATACCAAGACGTTCGTTACGCGGCCCACGCGATGGCCACGCTGCAAGGATCGCTGCTCCGCTCCTCCGACCGGGGAGCGATACGAATCGAATATGCAAAGTCAAAAATGGCCGAGGTGGGCTTTACAAATCTCTGGATCGAAGTAGGTTCCATTCATTGTATGATATATTGTATATTACGTATTGTATACTTTACTGTTACCGGGTTATTTTCTGTTTTTCAGTTTTCCGTCTTATTGTCACGTCGTTTTGCTTTTTCCTTCAGGTACAAGCCAGCAACTTGCCAATTCCCGCGTCGACTTCTTCAGCTTTTGTTCACTTCTTTTTCGTTTGTTTGTTTTTGTTTTTTTTTTTCTGTTGTCTCTCCCTCCTCCCCCCTTCGGTTTTAGTTGTTGTTGTTTTCAGCAGTAAGTTTTGATGCATGACCTTGCTCTCGGCGCTTTCTATCAATAGTTATTTGAACCGGGGTTGTATTTGGTTCTGGGCAGTACTGGGCTCTGATGGCTTTAGACGCGTAACAGTTATTGAATGACGTTCTTTATTTCGGTACACTGAGAAAAAAGTTGATTATCTTTCAGTTGAATCAAACGTTACTTATATATTATAAGTTTATATTTTATAAGATTATAAAGATCGTTTTCTTTTGGACGGTTAAATATCCATATGGATCCCTCTTAAGACCAAATCAAATCTTATCGAAAACTAATGAATTTAAGTTGTATTTTTGGCTAAGGTTATTCGTGATTAAAATTTACTGTGCTCCGAACTCCATTCAATAAGATTATTCTATATCCGATTTATTCAATCTGTAGGACATCTAAGTTAAAATGTTCAGTTAAGGTAACCAAATCGCATATTACTTCTCCCCTCCCCCGACTTTTCTCTCAGTGTACAATGATTTGTTATAAAAATTCCAGACAGCTGACAGTATCACTGTGACATCACCCGCGAATCACATGTGAAACATGCGAATATTTTGATGATTTGGTTGTTTTACGTCAGGAAGTCACCATTTTTTTATCACCATGAAGCGGAAACAAAGAATTACACGCACTTCACATGTTATCTACGACGTCACTTTGACATTTAAGGTTGTCTGGATTTATTTTGAACTATTTTTTTTAATGTAAAATTACCGTTGCTTTTGTTACAAAAGAATGGATATTCGTATAATTCATCAGTGCCCATTGCATATGTTCGTTGTATTTCAATAATATGGCTTGAAAGTTAAAGCTACCTTTTGCAACATTCAATGATTTAACTGGCATTTTTTTAAGTTTATTGTATAAGTATAAGGAAAACAAGGGAAGAAATTTATAGGCATGTCAACCTGAATATTTGTTATCATCAAACACTTTATTGTATATCTTTAAATATAAGTGTAATATACGAGGAAATATGATGTAGTAACCTTTGAATCTATATATTAAAACTGGATATTTATAAAACTATCTTCTGTGGTATGACAGGAGAAATGAATTAGGAAGATATAAATTGTTCATTTGACGAGCCTAGAAAATTCGTTTCTCTAATATCTTGTGGAATTAATATCGAATAAAATGGGAATTTTTACTATCAAATTGTAATAATCTCTGATTAGTCGATTAATGCAATTTCATAATTAAATAAGCAATGATATTCAGGATTCATCATTGTTTATCTCTAATATTGCGATTCAAATTCTTTAATCGGATTCTTTATTTACTAATATGTTTGTGTTGTTATTGAAAGATTATACTTTTGCATGTCTACGTTTGCACGGGGGAAAAAAATTAATATTGGCTTTATGTTTTGCAGATGTTGTAACGTTTAGATTGCAGCAAAACATAACATGAAATACTAAAAATTACCATCAGACGTGTGTGATTATATACTATGTATAAAACGAATAATCATTATTAATTACCCTAGAGAAAATATGTTCTATGGAAAATTCTGTAAGATTCTGAAAATATTTAATTAATGAAAAATATTGAAAATTTTCTAATTGTAACAATTTTTTCAGAGGTTTTTACAGAAGTTTAATTTATTTAAAATAATAAATTTGTTGGATATCATTTTAATAATTGCTTTGTTTAAAATTGAAATAGATATTCAATAAAAAGTAAAATATCACGTGAATATACGTTTCTACTGTAAATCAATAATGTAATACAACCGTCAAATGATTTGACAATATGATCCTAGTTCAAAAACATGAAATTCGATAATTACTGCAACTGAAGATTAGCTTTTTCTTTTAAACTGATCATATTTGAAATTTATACGTGTTGACATTCAAACTACCTTTGACATTAAAATATCTTCGTTCAGATTTCTAAATTGAAATACGGCTCAATTTCTAAACGAAACTAATATCCCAAAAGTATTTTATGATTCTTACTTGCCTTTATATAGAATAATAGGCAAGTATCAATATAACTGCGACCTCGTGCAATAAAATTATCACTATTATCGAGTTAAAAATACTTCGAAGACATAAATATTTTATACAAACAAAACGTGGTAATGTAACTTCTACCTACAACGTATTACTCGAATTGATAACGATCGGCGTTAACAATTAAAATTTTTCTAAATTCAACATTTTTTAACAACTCATAAATTGAATTATTACAAAATTTTTAGATTCAGAAAAAATAACATTGAATATTAACATTTTTCGTTATGTTTTATTTTTTAACTATTAAATATCAATTGACTACGTTTACATAATAATCATAATTTTTCTGATTATAGGTGTAATAATACAGTATAGGTGTAATAACCCTCATTACGGAAAATTTTCCAAATTTCTATTAGATATTACCTTTTCATTTATTAAATCTTACTTTTTCTCGTCAATATCCTCAATAAAATGTTGAATGAAATAAAAAAGAACGGATTTTTTTTTCTAATTCTAATAAACTGGAAAATGTGGAGTATAGAAAAATAATTTCAAATTTCAACGTACTTGTATCGTAAAGTTATTAAAATATTTTTCAACCTATTATTTTCATATTGTCTTTCTCTGACAGACAATTAGTTTTAAACAACAAAAAATTCAGTAGCACTATAAAAGATTTTTAATTAAAAGTTTATACTCTGTTTGTGCAAACAGTTTTTAATTTCAAAACAATATCTCGTTAAAAATCATAATATATTTTAAACTAAACTTCAAAAATGAAAAATTAAAATATTTTAATTGCAGTAAAAGTAAACGATACGATGTTGCGTAAAAGGTTGTCGCACTGTACTGCAAAGCAAACAAAAATTTATTTAATTAATTGCCTAACGCTTGCTACTCACTCGAAGTGAAAAGTACTAGAAAAATAAATGTACGAACTAAATGGAAATTAAATTTCATCAAAAACTATTTTTAAATCATCGTCACCGTTAAAATAAATTTTGTATAGAATTTATACAAATATTGCCCTCAGTGTTCATAATGCTCTTAAAATATTCACCTCTAAAATCCTGCATTGAAATAACTCTTTAACGGTATGCGGGCTTATTTTATATGTTTAATTTGAATCTAGTATAAATGAATTTTCACGAGTTTATACGTGATCATTAATTAAAATTAACCGTAGCCCATAAGTCTTCAAAAATGAAACTTTAATTACTAAATTAAATTTTTAGTTACATCATTTGTAGATACTAAAATACACATCCGACCGATTCACAATGGCAAAAACGTAACTCGTAAAATCTCGCCTCGGAGAAACAAGTCCCTGACAGTAATTCGAGCTGATTCGCGGCTCCGTCGAAGCGCGTCACTTTTCCGCCGGTACTACTCTTACACCGCACGTTTGGATTGTCTTTCGATGTTGGATGAATATGAGTGCGATAGGACAAACCCCCTCGCGGGCGGTACGGCACAACGAAGGTCGTATTGCAGTGAGCTAATTGTTACGTTTTCTGACACGCCATGCGATTAACTATAGATCCGGCCGATTCCGCAGGCACGAATGTCATATTTCCAGCGATGGGGATTGTAAAAATTATACCTCGTTGGGTATCGACGCGATGACGCTCAAACTACACCGGGAGAAATTTATTAGTAGCTTTTTATATAATAGAAATCGACAATATTTTAAAATAACTCAGGGATGTATGTGCATTTATAACATTTCTTACGATATTATATAGTATTAAAAAAAACAGTAAAAATGAAACATATTTGGTTTATAAATGTTTAACAATTTCATAAATGAAAATAAAAAATTCATTGATTTATATATAGGTTGATATAGGGTAATAATTGATCTCAATATAAGGATATTAGTGAAAGCATGTTATATCTTTATAATTATATGAAGAATATTATATCAATTATTGCCATATATCAACTATGACCGTATGGACTAAGAAAAAAACATATATGAATGTTTTATCTTCTCATATGAAATTGTTAAAATATATATTGGACCATATATGTTTCATTTCTACTAGGGAAAATTAGAAAAAATATCCTCGCCGAGGAATAGAACCCGTTACTTCGCAATTGCTAGTCGCGACCTTTACCACCACTCTATGCCGCCTTGCGCGAATGTATCGGTCTTTATTAAACTTCAGTGTCAGGGAGAGGGGTGTGACTTTAGGAACGGCATAGAGTGGTGGTATAGGACACGATTGATGACTGTCAAGTCATCTATTTCTCTGTTACATTTTCTAAATCTAATAATATACAATAAAAGCATAAACATTCTCGAGTTGTTATCACATATAATAGCAACTATTTCTATAATTCTTTCAGTATTACTCGCTGCACTGAGAAAAATATGATAGAGTAAAGTACGATTTGTGTTAGTAAAGCGAATGCATAAGGCATTGCTCGTGTTTTGTTTTAATATTGTAAGACCTTTTTACCAACAGTGATAGGACTTTTTGGGTTGACGCTTATGATCATTGAAAACAGTGGTTTGAGATTCTCTGATGTACAATTAAACTTTAAATATCTAAAGAAGGCTAGGTAAATAAAAATGAC
>JABFPN010004961.1:0-14013 GCA_022817305.1 Leptoteleia sp. ZL-2020 | reverse complement strand
CATTTTTTTTTTTTTTTTTTTTTATTTTAGAAGCAACGATGCTATAATGCTAATTTGATTACACGAGAAGATTCGCGTCTGCACAAAAGTAAGCACACCGTCGATGCATTACATTAATGAAGAGCTCACAGTTCAAATAATTTATAACGCCAACAGCGCGATTTGATAATTACATTGCTTCATTAAAGGGGAGCATTTTTCCCCCGTTGCTTTTTGAGGAGTTTTTCAAGAAAAGCCGATGATTAATTGCAATCGATATCAGCTTATCAACTCAAGACGAGTATTATTTGAACAACGTGGAATATCATACCGATACGATCATCAAATACAATTCAATTCAGGGGCAAGAAGATTATCAGCTCTGTAAATAATCTATATTGAATCTTACTTAATTAGGGAGCAATAAACGGGATGTAAATTAATGGTTTGGATTATGATTGGAAATTATGGAAATATGATTTGTTTTGCACTTATCATGGTCAATTTTCATATTAAAAGCAGAAATTGATAAATTACTACAATTGTAATTAAATAATAATAAAAAAATTGTTTGTTAATTTTATTTTGAATTTATTTTCGATATTAATTTTAAAATTTTACTTTCTAAATGGCAAAATAATTTGCAAAATTAATATTCTACTGCTTATAATAAGTAATGAAATTATATTAAAGTGGTAATAAAATTTGATTGACATTGTTAACAGTAAATTCCTGCGCTACTCAAAGACTCAAACTTGAAGAAATAATTAAAGATATTATTTACAATCTCGAGGCTCATCAAGTTTCCTAAATCGGTTATTCGAGAAACCGTTCTCAAGTCGTTCGTCAAATGGGTAACCCGAAGTCGAAAACGGATACGCAATTAAAATAATAATAAAGCGTGCTGATTTCGATCTAGAATGTTGCTAATTGAGACATAAATGACATCGTCAAATTTCTGAAAATCAATACGTTTAACTTGACGTCCCAGAACAAAACCAACTTTAAATATTAATTTTTCTTAAATTAAATCTTTTCATCAGTATTTTATCAGCATTTTTGGACTATTCCTTATGAAAATTTCACTTTAGATCATTCAACTAGAGTTTAATCAGATGTCAAACCTAACTTTGTAATTATAAATGTAAAAATTGATACATAAAAATACCTTTGGATTCAGCTGAAATATTTTTTAATCTTAGTTTAAATAATATTGATAATAATGATTAAATAATATTGATAATAATGATAATAATGAAAAAATTTTACCCCGATATAATTTGAACTTTTGTCCTTGGGACAAATGAAAGCGAGTCTAATAACTTTATCATCATGGCCAAACTGTTATTTGGTAGACAATTAGTTATTCAATTAAATTGACACCAAATAAAGATCCCATTATATTTCTAACAAAACTTTGAATATTTTGTACATGCAAATAATAAATTTGCATTTAGACAAATTGTTACATTTCTAGCAAACTTATACACAAACTCTATTATATTACTAACAAACTTTGAATATATTCCATATGCAAATAAAATAAATTTGCATACAGAAAATTTTTTTTTAGAATTGTAAATCTCAATGTTTGTTCGAGTTCTTCAGACGCAATTGAAATTGTAATTTGCAAAATAAGAAAAAATAATATAAAAATATAAAATTGACAAAACATTAAATTTATATTGCAGTACATTATAAACAATTAATGATGTAATTAAAATTGTTTTAATTATTTGATTTTAATTTTCAAAGCTGATAAACGCACTGGTAAAAAATGTATAACTTGCAACGAATCTCTTAAGATCCGCGCGACATTTCGAGAACCTCGAGGTGTCCTATTGTATCGGTGCCAGGAACAATCTGAGCGATACGACCTTGGCCTCGCAATTTAACGACCACATTATGCGGACGCGAATGAAAGAAAATGCATCGAATGTGTCACTTTCGGTACATTGACAGCGGTTTTTTTTTGCTCCGCGCGCGGCAATGAAACTTTTTGAACGAAAGCTCCGCTTGGATGCAGCCGCGGATGACGATTTTGCGCGATTATAAACAATTTGTAATTTTGACTTCAATTAACCCGGCTTATTTTTGTCAAAATTTGCAATTTTGGTTCCCTTTCGATAATTAAATTGTCAACTGTTCTGCATTATATAATTGTCGATGTAAAATTTATATTTTTTCATGATGGTATTACCAACTGGTTACCCGCGTGGAAAAAACATTGTGGCAGAGTCTATGGCAGCACTGTGGCTAAGACTGTGGCATGCGGGAGCCCACAGTCTTGGCCACAATAAGCCACACATGTTGCCGCAATGGATCGACTGTGGGACGCGGCCAGGAGCCACAGTCGAGCCATAGTGGCTGACAAAGCATTTCTATATAAAAAAAATTTACTTTATACTCACCTTGATTTGAACCCCCGATCTACAGTTTACAAGTCACATGTCTTACCACTCGGCCATTCACGACCTCTGTTGACCAGTATTAAGGTTCTCAAAGACACTCGTACTACTACACTATAAGGCTGATAGTTTTATTTAGCCACAGTCTTAGCCACAGTGCTGCCATAGACTCTGCCACAATGTTTTTTCCACGCGGGTAATAACGACAAAAGCAACAACAAAATAACAGTACTTTGTAAACTTCCGTCCAAATATTTATTAAACATATCAAGTATTTTTTTAAACACCGCACGGTAATTATGTACGCGGTAAAGCTATAAAATACTCTTTTAAATAATTAAAAGTGCCTGAATAATTTGCACTAGCAATTATTATCACTTTATGGACAATTGATTTAAAAATACATTGTAACGCGAAAATATTCTGTAGACGAAGTTTGCAAAGAGGCGAAAACAATGAGGGTTAAAATATTTGCTAATCGCATCAACTTTTGAGTCATACCTATCTAAACTTTAGTTGCGAGGAATTTCTTAAAGATTCACTCCTTGAGTTTAATTAAACTTTCAGCGGAATCAATCTTAGAACAAAGATCCGAATGAATTACTTTCTCACACTCTCCCTTTCTTCGTTTTCCGGCGCGAACATTGCTTTTCTTCTGCTATTCTTTAGTGCTTAATTCCCTGGAACAAGCATCGGAGCCAAAGGTTAAAATAAAAATCTTTAGACAGAACGATTTTAACAAGGTAAATGGGCAGGAATATTGATTTGATTAAAAATTAAATTGCAATTTTATTTGCCATTCAACGGTTCCCTGTTGTTGCTCTAATTTAACAGTGTAAATAACATTTAACTGCTCTTAAATGAAAGCTTTCCTGTTCCTCTTGAAATGTATTATTTATAATAAAAATATCAATCCGACACGGTTACGCGAATTATATTATTTATTTGCGAAACAATCTTCTGACGCGAGAATAATCTTTGCTGTGTAATCGAGGTCAACTGTGGTAATTACACATTTGGCTGGGACAGAAGTTATAAGGCGCTATACACTTACTTCAGGATACAACAAGAAGTCGCGGATGCTAAGTATCCTCAAGTCTTCTTAACTAAGCATTAACTATGCACCTTACTCTGTCGCTCTTTTATCATTCCATTCGAGTTCGCTTATTACTACGCTCTTTATGTTGGCAAAGGAACTTTATCCAAACCGCAGTATATGTTGAGAAGACGCAAAAAGGCTGTAATGCTTCCAGCAGAGAACTACAGAAAGAAGCGTAAAAAATTACTAACTTTGCGTCTGAAGATTACGATACAGTATAGAACACGATTTTTCGGCTGGTCGCATAAATTATACATGTATGGTTTTTGGCTTAATATCTTAATATATTTTTAAGTTGCGCGCAAAATTTCCTAAAATTATCAACACATAAATTTATTTACGAACTCATTACGTAATTGCATGTTAATATAAAGCTCGAAAACTTTCTAAATGTCGCGCAGCGATGTTTGAATTTCAAAAGTAATTTTATATAATGTTTTAATACTTAATAGAAGGTGGATCACAGTGTTGAATATGGAAAATAAATGGTATATAATATATGAGTATAATAGTTAATTTTTCTTTTTGATTAAAGCGAGCTATGTATAACGTGATATGATTCCCGAAACAAAACTATTAAGTAAAATTAACAAATCTGATGATGTATACTTGGAAAACATTTGTGATACGTGATTCTTAATGAGTTCAAACAGACAAAGAGAGGATTTTATATTCAAATAGCTGAATTGCTTCTCAGATAAAAGTTAAGAGTCGTTATGTGTTACATCTCTAGTTTTAGCAGTTAACATTCGGAAATTCGAAAAGTTCATTGCTTAATATCGTATTACAGAATTGGAATCGACCACTGTAGGACTGACTTCCGAACTTGCTCGTTCATTGAAACAAAAGTTTTGTTTCACTTCGTTGGTTTAAAACTTGGCTTACATAAAACTTTTGACTGTATTAGTACTTCTCGTGACTCACTTAGGTTGAAAAAGAAGTAAACAAAGTTTTATTGTTGATTTCGCAGGATTTTGTCAGAATGCTCAAAGGCCTAATACATACGATGCCAGGTTTCATTCGGCTACTGGATTGAGGCAAGCTGAAGATTCGTATGTTTATTTCCAATTTGTAGTCTAAAATGTCATGTGCATGTTTAAAGTTTATCATTATCAGTAGTGATTGAAATACTTGTTGGCGAAATGAAATAAGACTGTCATCATGATTTCTCTACAGAAACGAAGTCATATTTTTAGGTACATCAACTCATAGATAACAGTAGTAACTGCTCCCCGCTTTGTATTTCACTACACTGTAAAAAATGTACACTTATAGGTAATTTAATTCTATTTTAATATTAATTGTTTCGTTTTATCTTTAAGTTATTAAATTTAGACAACTAATGCAATTAGTTGTTTAACAATTGTTGTACGTGCTATTAAAACTTTAAAAAAATAAATTCATGTTGAGATTATCATAATTTAAATTAAGCACAACTACATTTAAAGGATTGTTTTCTTATATTAAGTGTATTATTTTTTCAGTGTAAAGAATGTGGTAGTTTTTACCTGTAACAATTACCAAACATGGTTGCTTCATCCAACCGTGGTATTTTATATGCAGTGCTCGGATGTTTATTGCCTTAGACACTTATTCACTTAACGCGAAGATTCTCCTGATGAGAGATGCAAAGAAAGTACATATGAGATGAATAATAATCATCTACTTGTAACTGCTTACCAACCATTTAGGGTTATAGGTGTCTAAAACAGTGACAACCGCAGTCTTAGTGATGAATCGTTAGATGATTAACGAACGAAATATCTGTTCGCCATAAAATTTACAATTTATCGTCCGCTACGATAATTTGGAGTGACATAAAGTCAAACTCATAACGTGTATGAACGTATGAGAAAGAAATTATTCTATCTAAATAGAATTTACTTGTACGATTCCCTTGATCGATTATTACGAAAAGTACTGGACGCATGAAAGTCTGCCGGTGAAATATTATCGTGATTTTGATGTGCATTTTAATTCTCACCTAGAAGTTAATATTCGAGCAAATAATAACTGAACAAAAACTAGCGAAACAAATTAGATGAAATCGTTTTCGCTTGAAGAAAAGACATTTTGTTGTCCATTAGTCGGAACGTGCCACCCGAGGAAAGTATGATGCTCGATGAAGACGACACAGTCCTTACGAATTGGCAAGATGCAGCGGAGGCGGAAGTGACGCCTGGAGCGAACGGAAATGGGAACAGAGCTCTCTTAACGTCGGGGAATTCTGGTTCATCGTTCCTCCAACAGCAACGCTTCAATTTCAGTGAGTGAAAACCCGTTTGTTCATTCGTCAGAGCTATTTGAAATAAAGACATATTATATCAGGAAGTTTATTTCATTTTTATTTCAAAATATACCAATTCAATGTTATTGAACGGCTAGAACGCAAAATTTGCGAGATGATTTTTTGATGCGTCGATCAATGGTAAGCTTTTACACCGAAGAAAAACAATTTGGTTAATTTCGCGATAAACACAATTGTGGTGGAATTAACTAGACTGTAAGTTATTTCAACTAAAATTGAGTAACCTGGATCTAAAATTGTAAAATTATCACAAAATTTATTTGTTTATACGGTTAATACTACTATTCTTTTTTTTCCAAGTATATCAATAATTTTATAATCCAGAGCAACGCTCCTTTTTTTATACAAGAGAACAAATACCTAATATTGCAGTTTCCACTATAACGAAAAATGTGAGAAGAAACGATGAATTTAACGTATCAAAGTTTTATGATGAGAACAGCAAAATTCCGTTCGTAATTCCTCGCTTTCGGTTTGGTCTACCATCTTAAAATCATTCATTTCCTCATTAAGTAATGTACCATCCCTTTCGCATGCAAATACCGTTTCTTTTATATTTTTATTAATCTTATCTCATCTTGTCCCCTCTTGACATTTTCATTTAGTTGAAAGTTTCTTACATGAACTTATGATTGTCCCCGAGCAACATTAATTCTTATAAAATTGTTACAACCTTTGAAGTGTAAATTACTATTATTATTATTATTATTATTATTGCTTTATACGAAAATATGAACTTAATAATTATATATATCACTTGTTTGTCATCGAAAATTGAGGTTTTCGAAAATAGAACGAATATTATTATAAAAATGGTAGTTTGGACAAGTATGTAACCCGTTTACTAACAATATTAGTAATTTTTCTTAATGTTTTCTCCCCGTGTATATAACTAATTATATAAATATAACAAAATTCTTTTACAAAGTTGATGATAAAAAGTATTAGACACATAACAGCACCATGACACAAATATGATGCGTAATTTTATCGTATTGTTTAGCGTCGGTCTCTCGTCAAAAAGACTCGATCGATCACAATCGTAAAAAACGTAGACGTAAAAGCAAAATAATGCGTGATGAAGAGTTGAACGAAATAAAGGAAGGCAACAGGATGCAAATGAAGGGGCGAAGGGGTTGGGGTTTCAAAAGCGACGCCAAGAGTCAATCAGAATATAGCACGAGAGTACGTCAGTCAAGGAAGAAGATTCTTGATGACAGACGTACGAGACGAAAGAATCGTGAACGGAAACGTCATAGAAATAGGAAGAATCCGCGGAAGAACTCTGCGTCGTCGTTGTGTTTCCAAAAGGTGAACCAATCTAGGACAGTCTTCTCGAAAACTGACGTGGATAATAACGAGGGCTGTAAAAATTCAACGGACACAAAGACGACGCAACAAATAAATCTTTCATCCAACCGAAAAGAAACTGTCGCCAGCGAAATTGGAGCCGTTGAACCTATTGTTTATGGTACGTTATATATGTTAAGTTTATGTTATTTACCACGTATGAAATTTAAACATCCGTCGAATGAAACTGCATGATCTTCAGTAATTTCCGAGACCAAGATTGCCCTCACTTCAAAGAACCCCCTAAATCGAGCTGTGCTAAAGTTTACGTGTTCAGATTTTAATTTACCTCTGCTCTCCATGATGAGACCCTTCCAAAGGCCAAAGCTTATACCTTGGTCAGTCATGGTTCGCCATGTATCAACCACTTGCTCGTCTTCTAATTTTTATCCTGGATTAAACTCTGTCGAATACATCGATATTATGCAGATTATGTCCAGATTTACGTTTAACTGTATAATTTTTTCTGAATTAATTTTCTCTACGTACTTGGGTGTAATATATAATTAGAAGTTTGTTAAAATTTTATTATAGGTACCGCTAGAAAATCAAGTGACCCAACAGAACGTTACGCAAACGACAATTATTCAGACTTCGTAAGAGCGAAATCTAAAGATCAATACAAAGAGAGCGAAGAAAACTTGCAAGATCGATTGGAAGCTGAAAAAATGTTGGATTACGTGCAGAAAGAAATTCTCGAGAGGACTTTAAAAGCATACAATGCATACATGGCATCGATTCAATCACCAAAACTCGCTCAAAATCAAGCTCCATCGAGCACGTCTCAGCCTCCAATGAAAATGAAACCAAAACAAACAAGAATACCGGACTATCCCATGGCACTGCGACAACGCGAGGAATCACAAATGACGGAGGAGACGTCGACGACGGATATCATCGTGGACGAGAATGGTACGAGAGGGGACCTTTCTTGTATTAATGGAACCTTCCTTCCGGCGCCATTAACTCGTCATGCACTCATCAAATATGTAAAGTAAGTCGAACAGAAGATGAATAATTCAATCCAGCGACATTGGTATGTTTTCGTTTTGACACGAACTCTGTTATCACAGGTTTTTTTTTATTTCTGCAATCTTTTGAAATGGAAAGACATGCAAAACGCTGCGTTTTGACGAGAATTAATTCAATATTTTGTTTATTCTTGCATTTCTACAGCTTATGCTCTTGAAATTATTCTATTGAAATTTTATATCATGTTCCTGTTTAAGCTCAAACGTATTCAAATTTTCATTGCGATTAGATTACATTCAAACCAAACGATCATTTTGTCCTTTTGTTATTATTGATAGTCAAGCAAATTGATTATTGTCATATTGATAATTGTCAATTAATAATTGATCATTGTCAATTAATTTTGCAGTGACATCAAGCAATTAATAGTTACTGCATAAATAATTACAATAAACTGAATTCTCATCATAGTTTCAACATTGCCAATGATAATATCCGGTAATTTGGAATTTGGTGAGGGCTTCCTGAAACAAAATTTTCCATTAAGAAATTTGATATTGAATATGTTTCATTTCAATATAAGTACGCATGATTTATTTTAAATTTATTGAAATGTTTGGATTTTGGTTTGATTTTAGGTCTTCTTATCCTGATCATGAATATCTGGAAGCAAACTACGAGTGTGCTTCTGGGTATTACATGAACTCCAATAACAGCCGTTTGCTCTGTAAAAATCGTCGTTGGATCGGAGAGGTGCCAAAATGTAGAATCAAGCAAAATCCCAGCGAACTGTGCGCTGAAATGTCTTGCGAACAAGTCTGTAACGAGGTTAATGGACGTGCACAGTGTTCATGTTTCGAAGGATTTCAAGCTGATGGACGTAATTGTATAGGTGAACTGAAATTCGTTACAAAAATAATCTATAAATTACTTTTTTTCTTCCTATTTGTTTTTCAATAAATGTACAAAAAAATGTACATGACTGAAAGTTTCCAATTTGTTCTGTATTATTTATTTCCTATTTATATAACACAATCTAATATTGAGAGATTGATTATTAATGGTTATATACTATTTTGTATATTTAAAATTCAATTAAGTAAATTTAAAAACCGAACTGTATTTTTACGGAAATTAAATATATATCATCACTGAAATAGGCGATTTTGTTAATAAAACTGTGAATGGAAATGAAACATTATTTCTTTTTCGCTGTTATATAAAATATGCGTCATTTTAACAGATGTTAATGAGTGTGAAAAATCAAATGGTGGCTGTGAATACAAATGTGTAAATACCCCGGGATCATATCGCTGTGAATGTTCTAAGGGAATGAAACAGGGAGAAGATAGATATACCTGCGAAGGTAAGCAAAATAAAACATTGAATACACGGTTCACACGAAGCTCCATTATACGCGACATTAAATAATAACAATATGGGGTATATATGAAAATATAAAGTAAAAACTTTTAAACGTGTAATGTTTGTTTCTGTCCCTTTTCAAAGCAGTTTTCAAATAACAAATGTATAAAAATTAATGTATACAATAAATTGTTAAAATCATTTAAGATGAAAGCTTTTTAAAATATTGTATTTACATAATAAGTGAATTCAAAGAGAAAATATATAGAATCTTTTTTGGGGTTTTCCATAAGTTTTAAAATACAAGTTACAATTTTATGATAATAATCAAGCTGACCAAGAAATCATTTTTTCTATTAATTTTTGGTTTTAGACATAAATGAATGTCTTTTAAACGACGGTCGCGGTCCATGTCAAGATACATGTCGGAATCTCATCGGTGGTTATGAATGTTCCTGCGATGGTCTTCCTGGTACACTTTTGTCAGCCGATAACCATACATGTCACGATCCAACTCCGTGTAATTACAATAACTCCGGCTGTTCTCATACATGCCTATCGACAATGGGACGTGTTTTCTGCTTATGTCCCGATGGCTTCATTTTACAAGACGATTGGAAAACCTGTCAAGGTTTTTCATTTTTTATTGCTTTTAATAATTATTAATTTAATAAGTTAAATATAAAAAATCTTGTAAAACATGTTCTGTGAGAATCCTTCAAAATTCCCAGGTTTTTAAAGCTTTCAAAGAACTTCAGATTTTAAATGCAAAATTTAAATGTGTAAATTTATCTTTTAAACCATTTTTTAAGGGCAATATAATAATTCATCCCAAAGGACAACGAGATGAACAATATCATTCATATAAATTGCTTAGTTTACTATCAAACAAGTATAATTAAGGGATAAAATTTTTTATGCAAGATCTCAAGAAATACTTTACAAATTTATTTATCAGATGTCGATGAATGTGCTGTAACTGACCTTCAAATTGAAGCCTGTCGATATGGTTGTATCAACACTCCAGGATCTTATAGATGCATCGATCCTACGGAAGTGAAAAGTCAACAAAATTCAGATTCTACGCCGACCGTTTGTCCTCTTGGATTCCAAGCATCTGAAAATGGATTTTGTGTAGGTGAGTTTGATAATTAATTTTATTTACAATGACACATTTTCTATTTCTTATACTATTTTTATAGTTCTATAGCATATTACATATACAAATAGTAATAAGCAAAATGTATAAAGAAAAATATAAAGCTTTTGCAGCTTAATTATTTATGCTTTAAGAGTATAAAAATGACTCGTAAAACCCCACTATAAAAATAATAATGCATTCTTTTATAGTAATAACAAAACAATTAATACTAAATGACATACAAATTTTAATATGATTACCTTAACGCTTGAATTAAACTTGTAGTCTTAGCAATGACACGATAATAAAGCAAGGTTCCTATCATTTCATAATGGCTTAGGATTTACGAGATTATCTGGTACATGTTAATCGATTAACCGTTTCAATATTATATGCTATTTAGTAAAACTGACCTTTGATAAACACTGAATGTTTAAAAAACTATTCCGATTTAAAATGAACGCGAACAAACATTTTAATTGTACAAATTTATTATATTTATCATTTCTGACAAATGATATTTGAAAAACAAATTTTTTAAAGTGATTTGCATAAAGTTTTACAACAAATAAATGACAAGTTCAATGGTCACTGGCACGATGACAATTGTTTACATTTAAATTAATGTAGAAACTCAAATTCGGGACAAACCACCATATACTGTGCTGAATGAATGTAATTTACACAGTCTCATTTCAGTTCTGTTACACTTTATGAAATTTTCATTAGTTTAAACATAGCGTTAACACAAATTCACTCACCAAAATCACAGCCATACATTATGAGTTAAACAGGTCTCTAGGGTATTTGGTTCATCCATCATGACTATTGATGAACGATCGATGAAAACAGAGTGGGGAGATAATTAATAATAATTATTAACATCTTAATAAAATGATCGTAATTTTTTTTAATTTTTATCAAGTATATGACCATTTTACTAACATATTGGGAATTTTTATTACCACTTATCTGTCCGTGTAAGTCCGTAGATAAAAGTCACTGTAATTTACGTCACACACCAGATACTCGGTTATATAACAATTACCCGTGTAGAATTTGAATCGGGTATGCCCTAAAATTATTATTGCCCGATTAGGCTGAGTCAGGGTATTCCTAATTGGGGGAAAATATGAAATTGAATCCAATGAATAGAAACCTCGTTAGGTTAACTATTGTTTTATCTTAACAGGTCCTAATGACACATCAGTTGTTTGTCACAAGAAAATGAATAAATTACACGGTGTTATAATTGTATAAATGTTGAAACCAGTTTTTATCTTTTTTATTAAATTCTAGGCGATTATATATTCAGGTCCAATTTAATTAAAGCAGATATATATATATAAAACATAATTATTTACACAAGTGAAATTATTATAAATTAATCCATCCTATCCTCTATTTCTCCGATATCCAATTAAGTGCTGAAAATTGGTCATAAATTCGAAGTATCGATTAGTTTATATATAAATTTAAACAATCTTTCCAAATTTAATATTAATTTACCGTTTTCTACTCTACCTAATTTAATATAAACTAATCCGTGTCATCGGTTGCGTCACTGCAATGCATTATTTTATTTAAAGAATGAAACTTTTTTTTTACTGAAGGAAATTACTTACCCGAATGAAAAGAAATTATTCTCTACATGTATTCTTCTCCTTGGTGGCTTAAAATGTTATGTTTGATAATCTGAAAATTGTTTTGAGGCGACGTGATTGATCATAAACTTAGAAATTCATTTTCTGCCTGAACTACACTGTACCTCCTACGCCACTGAACATCGTATATTTTGATCATGCAATATATCACTGCCAATTTATATTGTTATTAAGTTGGTTTGTTTATCACTTTATAATAATATAAACCGAATTGGGAATAACAATAAGACAAGTTAAAAACATAATATGTCATTCATTATCTTCATTTCACATAATTATATTTTATATATTACAATTTCGCAATACCTCATTTCATGTCGCAGAAATCAAATTGGAATCAAATAATTTTTTATCGCGAATTTAACGGGTAGAAATAGATTATTAAATTAATTTTAATCAATAAAATTTGCTCAGATAGTTCTTACAGTGAAATGCTCCAGAATGTTTTAGTACGCTTCACGTACGAAGTACTAAGGCAATATACCGATATCCGATTCCCCCGAGAGATGAGCGTTCTAACGAAATTTCAACTTTAACCTTCCAAAAGCATTCTGTGTACTAAATTAAATTAACTCGTACATGACATGATTTCTGGTCTTACATATACTGACTGCCGTAGATTGATATCGTTGATGTACTCGGATCTTATCAGAATGCAAGAAATATTCAAAATTACTTACATCGCACATTTGATAATTTTGATTTAACAAAAAGTAATTAAGCTTGACGCCTTTTATATTCTTAAGAAAACGCATCTCTCCTTCCTTCAAAGGCTAAAAGTATGCTTTTACTGCACGAAAAATGCTACTTTATTCTTTTTAACTTAGCTTTGTTGAATGTTTTACTTTACTTACTTTTCAAAATGGAAAGTATAATATATCACGTGCTTTGTTTCATTTTTGCATTTCTTTATTGCTTCACGCGTTTCATATTTACATTTTAAAAGGAAATTAAACTTCACGCGGCTTACACAAGATATTGATTAAGCTTTAGAACTGATAGAATTATAATGATTATTTTACAAACGTTATATAATTCTAATCTACACCGTTACTTTACCTATACATACATTAATATTACCCATTAAAACATTTAAGTTTCAAAGCTCAATAATAAGTCAATACGATCAATTTCATAAAAACTCAGCGCACTTTATTTCTGCATTCGACTCATGGTTAAAAGAATCGCGACCACTTTTTGTTCCTCGGCTGATCAGTTGTTGACTAAATGAAGATCTCGACTTTATATTTATGTTTTCTCCTGAAATATGCAGATTGTTCTGATAAGGTAAATGTTTAGAAGATACTTCTTACATCTTCGTACCTTTGACTTGTTCCAGATATAAATGAATGCGCCGTGGACAACGGCGGCTGCAGTGAAATGTGCGAGAATACGAATGGAAGTTACTTTTGTGCTTGCGAAGGTGATGAAAGATCCTTGGCTCCCAATGGAAAATCTTGCATTGGTAAGAATTTTAATCAAGCAAAATTTCACTAAATTAATATGTCAAATTATTCTTAGCATTTGCATATTGCGAAACATCGTGTTATCACAAAATGTTATTCAATTATAAAACGAAATTCGTATCGTATAATCGTATATATTATTCTAATGGCAGTTTTGAGACCAAATCGCCATTTTATTGACTTGTTTACTGGCAGTTTTGAGGACATTTGGTAGTTTTGAGGACTGTCCCCAAAGTCACATTGTGAAACAATGGCAGTTTT
>JABFPN010004960.1:0-14015 GCA_022817305.1 Leptoteleia sp. ZL-2020 | reverse complement strand
GGGAGAGAGAGAAGAGCGTAAAAGATAAAAGGGACGAGGGAAGAAAAGGAAAAAAGCGGCGTTAACACGGGAACAAGTGCGGAATCGCAGTTGCAGTAGCAACAAGAACGGCAAAGGCTGGCAGGCTGGCATGCTGGCAGCGAGGCAGTCAAGCACCGTAAGCAAAAGCAGCAAGCAAGGGGGTCGATCAATAAAATAACGCGCCGCAGAATGGCGCTGCTGTTCCTGGCGCGGCGCGCTCCGTTGGTCCGCTGTTCCGTTGCTAGTTCCGATGACCGAACTTTGCGCCCGGCAGCCACTCTCCCCCCTTACCCCGCGTCACCGATGCATTTTCTTTTGGCGTAAGCAAGCCGCGCATACGAAATAGCGGGGGACCCAAATCGACGCGATCGTACCACTCGTAAATATTTTTCATCCGCCGCTACCAAAGCACACTACCAATGCTTTCGATTGGCCAAACCGACCCCTATTCTCCCTTCCGCAATATGACTTTTATTCAATAATATACATTTTCATGATATCAAAAGTCATGCTTCCATGACAAATTATTCCGCCTTCCCTACCGCCGCCGCTCTACTTTTTTTTCTTTCTTCCTCCCTTTCTTTCTTTCTTTCTTTCTTTCTTTCTTTCTTTCTTTCCTTCTTTCTTTTTCCCCCTACACTCTTTTTATTATCTTTTTCTTCTTGCGCATTTTCTATTCTTCTCGCGATCAAAACAGTCGTCGCTGTTGTTGAATCCGGCAAGAATCGTTCGTTTCAGCCAACTTCTTGCAATCTTTATGATTACGGTGACGTAATTTCATCATCATATCTATGCGGGTACGTGGATATTTAGCAAGTAGCCATTACAACTGTCGGGAGATTATTATTGAAATTAAACGCTCAGTCGAGAGGGGGAAATAAATTAATTCAAGGTAAGTAACCGAGAAATTTTACTTTACTTGTTTTAATTAAATATAAGGATTACTTGAAAAAAGTCCAACAAACAATTAAAGATGTAAAAAAACTACCACCGATTGTCTGATACAATCCGTGAAACAGATTGGAGGTACGTTTTTTTGCATTTTTTTTTGTTTTTCTTTTAAAACGAATTGGTTGCGCTGAGAAAAAAAATATAGGATTTATAACTGAAATCGTTTTGGTTAAAGATTTGTTTCAATGACAAATACTTTTAGTTGGAGCAATTAAAAAACATATCTGGACCGGCATTCAAAGCGCGATTTAGGTCACTGTTGGCGTCGCCGGTTGGGTCACTATAAAAACAGCCAGTGTCACGTAATTTGCGTCTGAATAGTTGATTATATCTCTTTATCACGGTGCTCCATCTATTTCCCGCTCGTTGTGTAAAAGTATGTTCATATGTTATTAAACGAAAGAATATTATTATCAATTAGTACCATAACTACTCGTTAGTTATATATTAAATAAAATTTAGTTTTTTCCTTTTTCTTTTAGAACGCCCAATGCACATACAATGCGAAAAAAATGAGGCTAACAAAGTATGTTTTAATTCCAGTAATTTACTTATATAAAAAAAATAATCGTAAGAAAACAACATTCCTCTAAAAAAGCGGAAGCACAGTATTATAATTTTCCCAATGAATCAAGGTTCGAGTGTATAATAAACCTCTATATGATGGAACATTTTTTTGACAATTTTATCTCATCTTTTAACACACAGTACAGCTTAAAAGTGTGCTAATGTTACTAATCATAGGTATGCGAATATTTAAAAATTTAAACCCAGCGTTTTTTAATTCATGCGATAATTTTAAACCGAAATATGTAATATTGTTAATATCATGAATATGTGCACAGCAAATGGATAACAAAGTTAATAAAAGTAAATCTTATTTTTCATTTAACAATCTCTTTTATACGAACTTATTTTGACAATTTAACTCGAACCTTAATACCTGCATAAAACCATGTACATACATTCTTGAAGTGGAAATAAAAAATGAATGGTCACGTTTCTTTTCTCCCCCTTTTTCTTCGTTTTTTTTTTTAAATTACGATTTTAATCATGAAACATGCTCGGTAACAACTGAGCGGTGGATCGTAAACTTCATGAGCGTCACGGTTTAAAATCATTCGGTTCTCGTATTGTATATATTTTTATGAAACATGAATACGCCGCAAGGGAAAAAATAAAATCTCACGATATTGCATATTATTGTTGGATGAAAATGTTCCGCCCACCTGTAATAAGGAAAAAAATAATTCAAGGAGCATAATAGAATTTGGGTTTATTTAAGTGCGCGTCATACTTGAGTTACAAGAATTGTCGTTAAAAAGCGACTGTTCCTTTAATGCGAGGAGTAACGCGAAAAATGCCATCGTTAATTTTTATTGCAATTGATTAAAGGAAAAACCATAGAATAAAAAGAAAAAAGGGTGAAAAAAAATACGATGATAAATTGATAGAGAAAGAAATGAATAAAAAAAATAATAAACAATTACAAATACAAAAGTTAACACACTTCGGGGTTTTTTATTTTTCGATTTCAGTAAAACATTCAACGTCTCTCTTTTACATCCAGATTTGTTCATTTTCCACGTCCACCAAAAGCGCAAATAAAATTTTGTAAATATTTCAGCAATCAATGCGATATATATATGTAAGCTCGGCGCACGACAAATTTGAGCGTGCGTTTTTATTTACCAAGCTGTAAAGGAAGTAAATCATGACATAAAACATTTACGATACGATTCGTGTGCCGATAAAACTATAATAATGCAAATGATGACACAAAACATGATAATTTAATGTTTGATTAGAAAACGAATTTATGGCTCGTGAAAACTAATAATCCATGTATAATTCTTATAGATAACACTTTTAAACGTAATTTTCATTCAATTCTATTATCATTTCAAAATATCCGAGACGAAGAAGAAGAATGAACACGCGAACAAACAAAATTTGATATTCAGTATGGTAATAATTACACTCGACTTCCACTTAAAGTACAATCTCACTTAAAGTACAAAATTTTGCTCACTTAAAGTACCGTTTCCGGCATTGAAGATAACCAATAAAAATTAAGTTTTACTCGCGCAAAATTTAAACGTTGAAAATTATACATTGATATGCGCAAACATTCTGCGCAATAAGCGTGGGACTTTAAGTGAAATTTCCGGTCCCAGAATGGTACTTTAAGTGGAAGTCGAGTGTACCATGAATCGTGGCAACTTTACAAGGTCATATAACAAATATTATTATGTTGGTATAGTAATTGTAATAAACATCATAGACGACATCCCTTCAATCTTAGAAGATATAGTAATTTTCATTTTAACTTTTTTCTCAGTGTGTAGCGGACGAAACTTTTCGTAACGATCTGAAGTTGGGTGTTAATGCAAGTACCCTCCTGCAACAAGTTACACCAGAAAAAATTACTAATAATAGAAGGTGACACTAATTTGTAAACGTACAATTAGCATTAGCAGTGAGAAAAGTTAGGTATGCAAAAATGAAAACAATAGAAGGATAAATTTCAGCATAAAGAACAAGGATACGAAGAAAAAAAACCAAATTGATGAACACATCGGAGGAAAACTGCAGCAGAGGACGGAGCGAAAATAAACTGGGGAAAACATGAAAACAAATGGAAATATAAATTAATCGTGAACTAAACCAACTTTTCGTAAACAATTTGTGTATAACAAGCTCGCTTTGTAATTGAAATACAATCGGACGTAATGGACCGAACATTGGATTTCGTTAAACATCTATTCATAGGTGCCGACGATTTACACCGTCCAATTAATGAGTGAATTAACTTTTCTTTTGCCTCCTCTTCTCCTCCTCCCCCCCACCCCCCATTCTCCTCGCGATCTTCTTATTTCCTCGCGTTTCACGGGTTCCAGGGGATAATTTGACGAGATTCGTTCACCTATTTTTCTCTCTTCATTCTTTTTCGCGCATTTCCGCCGCCATCACGGTGTTTAAGCCATTGTTCGTATTTTACAGCGACCAGCTTTGTATCAAAGTTACGTCATATAATTGCGCAACAATTGATCATTAATGCGAATAGAGATTATCCGGATATAATGTATTTTATACCGCATTATCATACTTATTAGTGACGAGCGACGAGCGTTTTGTTGATTTTAACGGCGCAACATTTAACGACTGACTTTAAAGTGGATATTACTTGTTTTCCATTCGCTTACGAATTAATCAACTTTCAAACGCCGCCTTTTTATATCATCATTTTAAATTGTACTCCATTAATTTCCCATTTAATTATTGTTACGCGATCAATCCAATTAGTGGCGGCAAAAGTTGTCCGATAATACGCAGTGGTCGCGGCTTTAATTCAATTTATTAATTTGAACGTTTATTCAAAATTAAGCCAGTTACTCGTAAGGCGCTGAATTTTTCATGGCGACTTGACGTTTATTGACAATGGCGGTGCGGTGGCCAAACAAACCAAAGACACCGAAAGGCAAAAAGTATTGAAAGTTGAATCGTGCTGCTTAATATACGGCTCGAACTGCGTTGAGCCAGCAAAAAAGTGCACTGCTATCGTTAATTATCAGCCTCCGTTGGTTCGCTGTGCCGCCATTCGTGCGCTAACAATGGTGCGCAGCTAGGCGTTATGCGTTAACATTTCTCAATCCCCCTCCGAAATTTCCATTCTTCTTTATTTGCTTTCAGCTTGATTTATTTGATAAGTAGAAATGAGAAATCGGGCATGCCCTATACGCATATAGGGCCTCAATATGGGTGGGATATGGGAGTTCTAATCGACAACAAAATTGTCCAAAAGGACGTTGAAAGAGTGATCTGCATCAAGCTGCACTCACAAAACTGACAAATAGAGATATTCTTATCATAAACAGAAATCTCATTAGTATTATCTGAGATAAGATTTATCATTAAAATAATTAACTTTTAATATAAACACTTAAATTGATTGTATACTAACTGAATATTTTTATTTTTAATTGATTTTGTATTAATTGACACAATAAACGACACTTTAAGCGTGACACCTTACATCAAGTTAGTGCAGGCTTTAAGTCTGAATGGAAAGAGATAAGAAATGTTGTTGAATGTTGTATTATAGGGATCCGCTGTAATGTTACATAGATGTAACATAGATGATATCAAGTGGAATGAAGTTTAAAGCGAACACGGAAGGTGCGCGCAATCCCTTGACGAGTTGATAATTATGGAATCCACTTTTGTATCAGGCGCAAAATAATGGGCATAAATTTTTAATGATAACGCACGCAATTATGGGCACCTTATACAATTTCCACGAAAAGTCGCTACTCCGCGCCGAGGAATGCACACTTTCTTGGCTTCTTCGCTCTTTTGTTTGCCACGCCGGTGCATACGCTTGTGAAATGAAGCTACAGTGTGCGCCATGGAAATGTTTAAAGTTTCATCAAGTGTCACGGCAGTTAAGACTCGAGCGACATTTCATTACGAGTCAGTTATTTGATGCCACGAGGAACATCACCTTTGATATTTTATTCAGCGGGACAACGCAATTAGTAGAAATTATCGTTTGAAAGTAATCCGCCGCGTTGGGAGGAAAGTCATTCGTTGGCGTTCTCTTTTCATTGCGAACGGCAACATTTAATACGACTAGACGTGTGCTAGTTGCGCTAGACGCGCTAGAATTAGAGCCGAAGAATTTCTGGACGCGACATTTCTCTTTGTTTCCCTCGGCGATCTACCAGGTAAATTGGTGAAAAATACGAACAGTAAATTCGTGTAGGAATAAGTAACGTCGAAGACAGGACGGATAAGGACGTTGCATTAGTTTAACACTGTTAATACCGTTTCTGTGTAACTGTTTTATCGCTCAAAAGTTGGCGAAAATTATGTCACTGTAGCGCTTCAACTTATGACGGTGTAAGTTAGGGAAGGTCGTTGGTGACCTTGGTAAAACGTCTCTTCGACCCCTAAACACACGGTACGCCGTAAAGTTTTGTGTTAACATTGGCGCAACCCTTCGCGAAAACACAACAATAACAAAAAAGTTATTTATTGTCGCTAAAATTTGTCCCTTTCTCAAATGCTGCGTCCACAAGACCGTGGGTTTTACCATTGTGTTTAGCATTGAATTCCAAATGTGGCCCGGCAGTTGTAATTAACGATTGATAATGGTTTCCAATAGTCGCAACGTACCATACCCAAGCGGAGGTACGTACACCTTTTGGCTCGTTTTCGTAACATCAACGAAACTCGGAGATTCGTCTCCATTAAACTGAGATTCCGTTGATAAGTTCAATGATCCCGTGTTTACGCGGGCTTGGCACACCGCCAGGCGAGTCATTAAATGTTACGTTTTTCGAGCGTTCTCCAAGAGTTGGCCTGCTTCTCAGTTTTAAATAAATAATGTAGACTGCAACAAGATAGTGACGCCGAATGTACTTCTACGCGAATATGACCGTTATTACTGATTACACAAGAGAAGGACTTTTGTCACTTTCATCAAGCTTTTCAACGAGTTTATTAGACAAACGACGATTACAACAGTTCAGTAAACGAGCATACTTTTGTACTCGAGGCCAAAGATGATTCAAGGATGATGATTTAAGGAAATCGATTTCGAGTCAATTTAGCAGGATTGACATTGAAAGGGCATACGCTATTCGATCTACATTTCATCGCGTTTGGCGTGCTGAAAATTGGCGTATATTTCACGCGCAGGTTAGCGCGCTATTTGGCCCGCAATAAGTAACCGTCGCTGGTAGATCATCCTCGCGATTAAGCCCCAACTAGAAAATAAGTGGCACTACCTCCGCTCGGTTTCCTTGAGGAGGGCAACTTTTTTTTTTTTCAGCGTGACCGATGCCTTCCTATTTACTCGTTTTTTATCTGCGGAAATGTTATACGGAAGAGTTGCCCCCCCCCTGCCGTCTGCCGCGTCATGATAAAACTCCGACGTTCCCCTTGGCACATTAATTGGGGATGTTTTTAGGAAGCCCGTTTTCACCTATAGGGCATCGATGTAATAAACGTTATTTATGGCCTCGCGGCTCCCACTCCGTTTCGTTTATTCTTCTACCAACGAAAATTGTACTTTAATGAAGAGCCTTTTTTATTGCAACGCCCTTGTTTCAACCTTTTTCGTCCAATTGGCAAATCCAACAACAAACTGATTGTTTGCCCGTTTGCTTATACCCTTTACTTTACTTTCTCCTTCCTTCCAATTGTTTGCCCTTTCTTCCATTCCTTCTTACCTCTTTTCTTTTTTCACTTTTTTTTTTACTTTTTTCAAGCTAGCCTTTTATTACAAATTAGGACGAGTTTCGTAACTTTTTCTATTTAATACAACTAAACGGAGAGAAGACAACTTTTTAAATATTCAAGTCCAATAAATGGCACGAATTTAATAAAACTCAACTTGTTATATTTAATCATCTTCTTCTCGTCAATTTTGCATGGAAAAAGGAAAAGCATGGCATAGAAATTGACTGCCATTTAGAAGAAACTATCTGCTGCTTTTAAACGCAATAGAATATCAACGCGTGTGTATAAAATTAGGATATACTCGTTATATTTATAATATTTATGCACATACAACGTGAGAACAAAAGGTTTGGACGAGACTGGAGTTTTCAGCAGTGGATAACGGTTCGGAACAAACGGCGAGGATTTTACTGTCTCTCTATGTAGGTAAAGCAACTGAACTGGGGTAGTTGAATTGTTATTTCTTCATTGTAATGGAAAGAATTTTACTGTTTACCAATAGTAATATGTAAGCTTAAATGTTTGCATCAATTTCTCATCAGTGTAACGGATTTTTTCAATTAGTTCGTTAAGTAGCTGAAACGAGTGTTGAACAAATTGAAATAATTTATCCAATTAATGTTATTTTTTAATAGTACATATATTGGATTGTATCTCGAGAGAAATTAGAACAAAAAACCAAAAATATTTTTGATTGCATATTGATTCGATTTTCATAACTGCATTTTATTAAAATGTAAAAAGAAAAATTATTTTTTACTTAGCGAAGATAGTCAACGCGATTTTTAAAGTTTGACTTACTTGAAACGAAAACAATGGTGCTATACAAATTCACAATGTGAATAAATATATGTCAGCTTAAATATATATATATATATATATATATGTCTACAAAAATATGATTAAATCTTGATTAAGGCGACTGACATCGGCGTGCATATCCCGATTAAAAGATCGAATACTAATCTCCACGCCGTCGAGCCTTTAAAATCCGTTTTACATAAAAAACCAATAAACAGAGTTGGAAAATCATAAACAAACTTCATAAACCTCGCGAAATTGCCGTGTCCGCGATTTTTGCACAAATTTACGACATCGTCATAATCGAATTCACGACGATTGAACGGCACAAAAGTGCATTACCGACTAATCTTGCGTTTCGGAGTTTAACGTTTCTCGCAAGAACGAATATATGATTGAAAGCCGCGCGAGGACTTTTACGAGCGATCGAGTCGGATAAATGTAATAAAGTGGCGCTCGCGGGGGTTGGGGGGTGGTGGGCGCGGAAAATAAAGAAAAGAACCGGGGCGGCCAGTTGTGTGACGATATTTTCGTCACTGCTCATTGGTCATTGCTCGTTGGTCGTTGGTCATTTGATGCGACTCGCCTTTAGAAAATTTCACCGACCTTTTAAGTCGATTAGTTTTCGCGTCGGACGCCGATAATACGAAAAACAACTCGCGCTCTTATCTTTTGCTTCGTCAAAATTTCATTTCCCGGACCTGTTCGCTCTCTTTCTCTTCCTCTCCTCTCCTTCCTCATTTCCTCAAAAGTGATTTATTAGCCGCCATTGTATTTCCGACAAACTTGAATTTAAATATCATTCATTTGATTGCTTACTTTATTAATTGATGGTAACATTTTGCAATCTAATTGTACGCTCCAATTGCTTTTATTTAATTAAATAATAAAAGAATATTTTCCAAGAATCAAAGTCAACTAAGTGGAACACATTTGACGACGAAGATTTCTGAGAAATTGCAAGTGGAAACGACTGTTCTCGATCAGATATCAAGTAGATACGAATAATAACAATCGTAATCCAATTCCAAACGTACATCTAGCCGATTACGAAGGTTAGCGATCCTGCTCGAATTATTATGTTGTGCATTAAACTGTTGACATTGATAACCGTTTGTATTTAACCGCCACATTTTACGTATACTTTTGTCAGTAATATAAAGAAAATGATTTTAATTCAAATCTGTTTTGATTATATTTGATTATTTTGAATATCTAGATCCTGAATAATGAAAATTAAATGAAAAACAAGTGAAGATTAAAAACAAGTATATCGATTGGAAATTAAAAGAAAGTGTGAACGTAACCTAAGTGTTCCTAGAACATTCTGGAAAAATGAAGATTTATAAGCTAATGGCGTGAGGTGACTCATTCTGTCGCCGCCAAATTTTATACAAAATGTACTATTATTTTCTATTACTTTCAATAAAGTAAATTTGAAATTTTACAGTAATAATAACTGAGGTTCGTGTAATTAATCCAACCAAATATTTAATAAGGCAGAAAAGACAACCATCGTTTTAATTAATCGTCGCAATTTTTACACGTCTTTGGTCGCGTCGACCAGATGCTCGCGGTTAATTTAACCAGCGGTTTATGATTCGCCCACCGAGTGCAAGCAAAGAATCACCATAATGTTACATTAAAATAAACAACAACAATAAACAAGCCTCAACGTTGGCTTTTTATTATTATCATTATTATTATTATTATTATTATTATTATTATTATTTGAGGACGCTTATAGACTGAAATCGGACAGCTTAATCTCGTAAAGCAGTTGGTGAAAATATTGAGATTGCGATGTGTTTGGTCGCCTGGTGCCCAGGCGAATTGAAACATACGAATTCATCGTGGCAACGCAACGCTGGAAGGTAGGATCGTAACCTCCGATCCTTCGAGTTGTCGCAATTACGTAACTTTGTTGCGCGCGAGCATTCGAGCTATATGGGTCTGCAATTATTGCAATTATGGGGAGGTGAAAAGCGAAGACTCGCGGGGTAAAGGGTAGTGCTACTGCCGTAACGTTTTATCGTAACGCTTTACCGTAACGCGTCGGCAACTGTACGTACGTTGCTCGCTGGTTGCTCGCTGGTTGCTCGCCGGTTGCTCGCCGGTTGCTCGCCGGTTGTTCGCCGGATCGAAGCGACTGGCGGCGAGATTTTCATTCTCGGGGATTAATGGCAGGGAGCGGTGGGAGAGCTCCGCGGGGAATTAACTCCAATCTGGATCGAGGCGGCGGTGTTCCGGTTATTCGGTTATCGGGAGAAATAAAATTACCGGCAGTGGCAAGTGCGCCGTATCAGAAAGAAAGACAGATGCCAGGCGAAGGATATGAAATCAGGCGGCGCGAGATACGGGGCGAGATTTTAAGCGACGTTTCATTTCCGGCCCTCTCCGCATTAACAAAATGGCGACGGCTCCCGTCAGCCGGCAATCTTATCACTCGTAAATCTTACTGTTTAATGTCGAACGCCACGGCGGACGGATTCATTTCTTCCCTCTCCCGAAGCGGCAACGAATGACACCTCCGCGCGATTATATTTATTGCCGTCGTTGCGAGGCCTCGATCCCATAATAATAATAAAGCCGCGCAATGGAATATCGTCTTGGTCGGATGCGCTCCTTTACCTGCCCTAGTTGAAATGAAATTGGGCATGCCCTATCACATATAGCTGCGGTGTTCTATTCCCAATGACGGCAAATTTCTCTCAACACAATTTGTTTGGCGAATAAAAATAGATACGTTCTGTGAATGCCAATTATTAAGATATAAAAAAAATTCTCAGTTAACCAACAATGTCAGGAATTGTTATTAATCTTTTCAGTCAAAATTGCAATTTTTTAAAAAGAAAAACTTTATTTTACGTATGGCAATTCCGTTTGAAAATAGTCAATTGCTTTTTTTAACACTTTTTTTTACGTCACTCTGAAACTGAAAGCCTGTAGTTGAAAATATAATATAACTAATACGTTGCAACTTATTATACGCTATAATGCGAGGGCATTCATCGAAAAAACAATCTAATTAAAAAAATGTTTGCAGTTTCGCGAGTACTCAAACTTTCGCAAAGTTTATAAATTGATGTAACTTGCCTGTAAGTAAGATCATTTCTGCGCTTTTAGTTTTATAAATTCTCTTATCTTTGCCCGACATAATATAATGTTTGTCGTATTTTAGATCTGCATAATGGTGTTTCAACCTTTTTTCACGTTTCTTCGAGTGACATCGGTAAAAAGGGCAAATAATTTAAACAATAGCGGGGAATAATAACCTTTAAATTAGTAAATTACACGGCGACGTAATATCCAAATGCAATATTCGTTTGTTTCGTTGCGTTCTCGTTCATTCGCATTATTAATAGACAACGCGAACATTTCAATTTCTTGAATTACACAAACGAATGCGAGAATAACATAGGACGCGGACTATAAAAGTTAATAACTCACACGCGTCGTTGTATAACGACTTACATCCAACTGCAGCGCAACTATCGTTCAAACTAATTTTCATTATGTAAAATACGCTCGATTGTTAAGAAAATCCAATTCATGTACATTCAGTTAAATGCACGTATATTAATCAAAATTTTCGCAACGTGCTATAGCCGCTATATAATTGAAAAAAATGCAAAAAAAAAAGAGAAAGAAACAAAAGAGAATTATGATTCAAAACCCAGTAGCTTCTGCTCGTTCATCGTTAAATTTTCACATATTATTATTATTTACATGTTACATTTCCGACTTAAATTTATTTCGATAAAAATGGTTTATCTGCAAAATATAAAAAAAATATCCCATTCGAAAAAATTATACTTTAAAATGCAAAACTATTTTATTAAGATACAAATCACCATATTGTACAGCGAGTAATAAGTTCAAATAAAAAAATGATCGTGGCGTTATTGCATTGAGTCGATTCAGTAGAAACGACACGCTTGGGTCAGACAGCGTACAAACAGATCTACATTGTATATACAATATGTATCGTTCTTATTCTCTAAAATACTCCGACAATAGAATTTCATCCAAATTTGTAATATATATATATAAATGACTACCGATGCATCTAAGGCATTACCCCACTTTCAATATTTATACACGAGACGCAAGATTTTCGAATTCAAATATTTTTCAAATTTATGAGGAAAATTCAAGATTGGGCTATTTAAAATTCCTGCGCCCTGCAATCCATTTTTAAGACCGACTAAAACAACGTTTTCTTTTAAATCTACAAACTCTTTCTAGTAAACGCATTAATTTTATGCATTTTTTCTAAAAACCTATTTGTGATAAACAGATTCAATTTAATGTAAATAGAAGTCCAACTGCAATTTTTTCAATGTACATACTGCAGTAGAATAGTTTCATTTATATTTACAAAGATTTTTCATTACATAGTCGACTTCCAGCACAGTTGCCACCGCACAGGTTACACAACCGCGTAGCTTATGAAATAACAACCACTACAATACCCAACCACATATAATTATATATATCCACGTCAGAATTATATTATTAATTATATTAATAATATAATTAAATTATTTTAATACTTTAATATCTCGTTGTTAATATAATATTAATGGAAATTGTTGTAAATAATAATTTTTTACCATCTTGCATAAACTTTGATAAAGAATTAATAAAATCGTACATAAAGGTGGCATTTTTGCCATATGGAATTACAATTTTAATAAACTGATTTAATATATTTTCATAATTTAGTTTGCCACATAATGATATTCTGCAAGTATTATGCCAAACTAGTAAACTTTTTATTAAAAATTAATAGTTCTTTCTCTCAGTGTAAAAACAATTTTTGTTTATGCATTCACGAAAATCTGAATAATTTATTGTACGAAATCATCTATCTTGTTTGAATTAGCCATTTCATTTGCGACACGATTGTACTTTGCACACGTTGGTCGACTGATGCACTGATTTTACGTAAGGGCAATCAGAGTTGAACGAGATTTGCACCGAATTTTCGTGCACAATGTTGGAAAAATCAACGACGAGACCGGAAAGAACGTGTTTCGAAATAATAATTCGATACGATTGTTCGCGATTAATCTACGATTAATGCCACGTGACGTGGGGGGGGGGGGTGAGAAAAGGCCGCAAAATAGCGGGGCAAGAATTTTATTTGCGCGCAGATAACACACGACTCATATTTATGTTACAAAAATAGAAATATTGACGCTTGGCAAATGCTCCTGCGAGGCTTGCTTTGCATCCATTGTTTTATATCGTTCGTCGGAAAAAAGTTTAATCCAGCCAATTGGAAATAATTCATTTGGCTATTTTGACAATTATAATCAATAGATCCAAACGAGAGGAGTTACGTGAAACATTCGCGAAAACGAATATCGACTCGATCGAAGCGTAAAGAAAGCTCGCGCGCAGTCGACCGACCTTATTTCAATTACATTTGCATTTTACTTTCATTTTACGGCCGATTTAAATAGGTCAAAAAATATTTTTACGTCCGCTTCATAAGCTGACGTAAATGTGGAATCGAAAGGTCAAACTCTGGCAGGGAAAGTAGCATTAAATTCGAATTAATAATTTCAAGTTTCAGCAACAAAAGCAGTGTTCTTTTCAAACCGCGTGTGCTTTGTCAAATGCTTGTAATAATGAACTTGATGAAAGTTACAATTTTACGCCAACATTTAATATTCCCGGAATAATGTAATAACTATGTACAAGCACGACTTTGTTGATGAAATTAAAAAGTCCACACACAGCAAGTTAAATTACTTGAAACACGCAAAATTAATAACAAGTCTAAAATAACCGTTTTCCCTCTAATAATGCACACTTTTTCAACCTACATTTAATTTACATTCTCAACGTGTAATTAATAACCCGCGTGGAAAAAACATTGTGGCAGAGTCTATGGCAGCACTGTGGCTAAGACTGTGGCATGCGGGAGCCCACAGTCTTGGCCACAATAAGCCACACATGTTGCCGCAATGGATCGACTGTGGGAT
>JABFPN010004959.1:0-14015 GCA_022817305.1 Leptoteleia sp. ZL-2020 | reverse complement strand
GCATACGACAGAATCTGTTGTCATTCGGCTCTTCCGCAATGCTGGGCCAATGCTGTCTGCCGTATGCTGGCAGCCAGTACTGGCCCAAGCTTGGGCCGTTTGTCAGTGCTGGCAATTTCCACATGGGTAGTATTATATTCTAATAAACCGATTTCAGAATTTTAATGACCAGAATATTATATAGTAAAACTAGGCGTAACAAATTTTGCTAAAAATACAAATAAATATTGATATCTTCCAAGTACGGCACCAAATTGGTAAACTTTTTATTAAAAAATGGTATTTTTTGTCTCTCTTTGTGAAATAAAAATAATCGCAATGATGGCACAATAATGACAAAGGGGTCATTTCGAGCAATAATAGCGCACACGTTGTTCCCCGGAATGCACTTTTCGACTGTTATGGTCGCGCCCTTGTTTTTCATTTTCGTTGCGCCAGATTCCTGTTTTCCTCACAAGTATCGCTAGTAAGCTTCCCCTTTTTTTCTAGAATTCTACGCGAAGATGAGTGCAATATTCTACAACATCTCTCGCGGGAGGAATTTCGTGAATTCAGGTCACTCGTCATAGACATGGTTCTCGCTACAGATATGAGCTTTCATTTTCAACAGCTGAAAAACATGAAAAATTTATTGAGCCTGGCCGATTCGAGCGTGGACAAGAACAAGGCTGTTAGTCTGGTTCTTCATTGTTGCGACATCTCGCATCCGGCTAAACGATGGGACCTTCATTATAGGTAATTATCACTCGTTTTATTTCAGTTTCAACGTTATGGAATATGAAAATGAATACAACATTTAAAACAATTTATTAGCGTCCAATATAGTAATAATTGCAGGACGTTTACTAATACTTTGATACTTGCCAAATAATAACGATTATATGCATTAGTTTCATATTATGTATTTGAAATGAAAAACTGTCCAATACAATTAATTGTAAAATACATTGCAATGTTTATCTTTAAATTTCAACATAATCTATGATAAAACAATATTAGTAAAAAGCTTATTTGAATCTGTCTCAACTGTGCTAAATACGAGTATTTATCGATACGGAATGATTGTTCCAATTAAATATTCCCCAAACACTTTCTAACGAAGTCTCATTCATGACCGATAAAAGATTCAGTGTGACGCCCGCGACAATTACATACACGTAACATTCGTTACCACTGCTGTATGGAATTTTTATAAGAAGCACCGCTCCTCTGCCAAAATATTATTTTGCTGTAGAAAAACGAAGGAATGGAATTGTGCCAAAACTTAACTGTATCAATGCCCAAGTTAAAAAGTTGCCAATTTTTCTAAACGTATTCTAGTATGAAATGTGATCTTTCAACTTGGAAATATTTGCGTGATAGTTCCTGAGGTTTTCAATGGAATAAAAAGAATTAATTTTTGTAACATATGCGAGAAAGTAACGATTTTTCTCCCTAAAATACGGGAGAGGAAAATGCCTAATTTCAGGCCAATGACAAAAGTAAAAATGAAAAGAAACTAGGTGACGAAAGTGAAGATGAAAGAAAACGATCACCAGACTGCTTTTAGGCATTTTTTCCAATTTTTAGACACAAAAGCTGCTATTTTCTCACATATGTTGCAAAAAAAACTTCGCGTGCCACAAAATACAACCTATACGTATGAGTGGCAGCGTGGAGTGGTAACGATTTCTGTTCCTCCTCTATTAGTGGTAGTTTTTCTAATCTTTTTTCAAGATACTACATTATATTATAAGAAATACCACAAATGCACACTTGTGCCCAAGTTTTTATCAAATATCGCAGCAACTGCTAAAAAATTGCTCTGGATGTTAATACACTTTAACGAAAATTTTTCGCTCAAATGTTACTAAGAAAATTGTGCAATAAAGTTAACTAAATCTAACGATTGTTTCGGCTTCTAGGTGGACAAAGCAACTCTTGGAGGAGTTCTTTAGACAAGGCGACAAAGAGAGAGAACTCGGGTTGCCGTTTTCCCCGCTTTGCGATCGAAATAATACCCTCGTAGCAGAGTCTCAAATAGGATTCATTGAATTCATCGTCGAACCCAGCATGCAGGTGTGCAGCGATATGTTAGAGACCATTCTCGCTCCGTTGAATACGAAAAAGACTATCGACGATTCGAGCAGTGGTAAGAGTTCCCAAAATAACCATATAACCTCATGCACCATTGCATCGGCACGAATGCACCGTAACAAATGTGTGATTTAAATTATAATGCTTAATTTCATTTTTCGCCGACTAAACGAAAAATTGCAAATTACATAATCTTCCCTTGTGTGCGAAACGCAAATGCAAGTTCTCCTAATAACATAAGCTCCAGTGCTCTGGAGTAAATGTTGAAATTAAAATTTTGTAACAATAAAGTGAGTAAAAATGATTATGGGTAAAAGATAAAAAATATTAGTAATTGTAATTTAATAATAATAATAATAAAATATTGGTTTTATTATTTTTTATGTAAAGGAGAAATTGAAGAAACATATTTGTATTATATTATCACATAAATGAGTGAAATTTTTTCTCGTCAGACATGAAAAGACACTTTATATCGAAGGTCAAATTTTCAATTTTAAATATTTTAACTGCATAATTTAGTATCGATATTTCATGTTAATAGTTATCACCAATATTCCTTTAATAGTATAAACAGATGATATATTTAAGAATGTTCATTTATAAAAAAGAGTTCATTGAATGTCGTTATCGAAGAATTTAACTAGTTACCCCACAATCACTATTGCTCTATGCCACCGCCTGGAAAAATATTGATCTTTGTCAAACTTTAGTACAAATGTGAGAAGGGCGTGGTCTAAATTTTTTCAGTCACGAATATTTGTGAAGGTAAAATCTATATTTCTAAAGGTCTGCATAAAGTGGTGGTAAAATGCTAAGAAATTACTCTCATTGTAATCACCACAAAACGTGAAAAGAATGACTTATACTTATATTGCATTGATTACGCTGTTACCTTTGAATATCAATTCAATTAGAACATAATAATACTGATTTAGCATGACACTTATTGAACGAACACGACGATATTCTCTTATGAAACCAATGTTATCCTAAATGCATGTCAATGTGATTGGACGATTCTTCTCTTGAAGATTCATTCATTATTCGCTTTCATAAGAAGCGCATTTTACATAGCCCCTAATAAATTGCAATTTATTCGAACATTTGCTCAAAAACACACTTCACGTAAAGCATAATTAATTGAAATGAAATTGAAAATTCGAGAAGAGAAGATTCTTCCAAATGATCGCGGTAAAACGTTTTTATTAGAACACTTTAACGCGGAATCATTTTCAATGAAAAAGATCCGCTGTTCCGTGACCTTTGTGAAAATTAAGAAAGGAATCTTAAGAAAGGAAAAATTTGCCATCGCAAAACAAACCGTCAAGTTACGTACATTTCAATCGATGAATAGCAAAATGCCTGGAATAAAATGATACACGAGATGAATTCAAGTGTTTCGGTTCAAATGAAATTGTCGTGGAGATACATTTTTCCAAAACGTAAAAATTCATTTTAAAAAAATGTCCGACCGTTTGCGAGTTTACATTAATGTAAAAATATTGGCTTTAATTCAACAATTTCTGATACAATAAATATTTAATAAAAATGTAATGACACTTTTACATTTCCAAAATTCAATTTCTCATTCGAAAGAATTTAATTTGCATAAACGTCATATTCTTCTCGAACATTTTTCAACATCGCATTATTTTGTTGACAAAGACAAAAAGATATTTTCTTGTCAAAGTAAATCATGTTTAAACCAAAATATTTCTTTCGTCGTTTGAAAGCATTGCATTTAAAAATAATGTCTGTATCCAACTTGAGGTAACTTTTAAATTATTTCAACTGATTATAAATATTTATACATATATACTTAATTACAGTTAAATTTTGTCACCATAAATTATTAATTGTAGTTTAAAACCAAATTAAACGTTTCCTTCTCAAAATTTAAATTCAATTACATTTCAGTTTCTACGAAAATGAATTTCAAAATTGTTAAAATTTAATAGTAACATTTTTCATTCAGATTTCTTATAAAACTTTCCTTTGGAATAATCGAAAAATGAAGCACGTGAACTTCGATTAGTTCAAAATTGCACGTAAGAAAAAAGGAGCTTGAATGTACTGCACCAAATTTTTCGTAGCTTATATAAATAATTTGCACTGCGTGCAACGTGGGTCGAGTGAATTTCAACTAAGATGAACTTAATTATTCAACAGCGAGCGGAGGCCAGAGGTTCCAGATCGCTAAACCATGGGCACAGTGTCTGGTCGAAAACAAGACGATGTGGAAAGAGCACGCCCTCAAAGGTGTGTTTTCTTTTTCTCTCTCGCCTTCTTTTTATCTTCCACCGACGGTAAAGCATTCTTCATTAATTTAGCGGAACAAGCTCCCGTAATATTATCCTTTCTTTTTTACCTTTATTTTTCCTTTCCCCTTCTACCGCCCAACCCCGCACCCCCGCCATTCCTTTTTCTCGCGCTTTCGGTTGTTTCCTGCTTTAAACCTGGAAAACGTAATGTAATGTTTGCAATGAACTGCATCATCCTAAAAGGTTTTTACTTTTGCTTTGAACAGATGCAGAAATAAGAGCGCAGAAGGAGAGCGAGGAACAGCTGAAAGAAGGTCAAGAGGACGACGAGGGTACACCGGGAAGCCAAGATCAAAGTGCGCGATCGCCACAGCGCTGCGATTGTTCGAGGGATAAAAACTATTTATAAATGCGAACGAGGCGCGGCCCGCGACAACACGCGAAACAATCAATTTCCTCGTACCTAGGAACGTGCAGCTTTCGAAACCCGCCGTGGCACGGACGAGCGGACGAGAACACTCGTAAACGGGCAGACCAACAAGTAAACTAATAAGAATCAATGCTATAAATTAACGGTATAAATGATAAACAATAAGAGTGAACAGCGGGGCCCGGAGGAGACCGCGGCTCGGCGTCGTTTATACACCCAAGGATCAACCGTTTGTAGGGAACGAACAGCTATAACGACTATCTTTTCTATTAACCACGGTTTTTATCTACTTCGGGAGTGAATGTTCTATGAGGAAGCATAGAAGAATCGTACACCATTTTAGTTCCTAACTGCCTCTGCTTGGTCGTTTCATAACCGCTCTTCAATTTCCCTCGCATCTCGTTAGATTGTATTCTATTTTTGCAAACGCGACAAGACAAACGTAATTGAAAAGGCCGAACAACAAATCGATGTGCCCGGACGACTGCAGCGTATCCATTCAATGTTCAAATCTCCGAGACAATGACGGCGACTTGGAATACTGGAACGTCCGAATAATCGTTGACGAGTATAATCGACTGGCGACTGGCGAATCACCCCGGACAAGTGTTTCATTGGCGAAATCCACTTTGGCTTCCGTTCGGTGTCTTCGGCTCTCCCCGACCGAGTCGACGCATAAATAACACGTTCCGTCGGCGACTAACGCTTTAAACAAAGTCTGAACATTCGGAACATTCAACGGGGATAATCGCGTAACAATTGTGCGCGTTTAAACGCGACACCCTCAACGGAGCGTCAGCTTTACCGCAGTCTCGCAATACTTCCAACTCGATCGTCCTTCAGGTACAGCCAAAGACGATTCGAAATTGTTATTGGTTTGTTCGTTAATTTCGATTGTTGTTTACCGCTGGAAAGACTTCAGATCGTACGATGTGTTTTATTCTCTCATCTTTCAATATATAAAAACGTGTAAACCAAAAAAAAAAAAAAAAAAAATAAGAAAAAAAAAGAAAAAAAGAGTTGTGTATTTAGTGGCGTACATAATTAAGGATGCTTATGCGGAAAGTTAATGGAGTTGCAGCCATAAATTTTATTATGCGTTGACAAATTGAATTGTTGAATTGATTATGAATAAACGAAAGTCTATCTGTTTTCGCGTGCGTTTAATATTTATATTTATTAAATTGTATTGTAAAGGATTGATCATTTTCGTGTTTTCAAATCATTTTCGTGTTAAAGTCGACTAGGCGACGTTTGATCTCCATTAATTTTATAGCTCGTGCCTGCCCTGTGACAAAAACTATGTTTTGAATTGAAGAGGATAATAGTAAGCGTTAAGGTAACAAGTAAATTAATTGCGTAAACAAATTATGTGCAGTTTGTATGACATTTTCTCATCTGTATATAAGTAAACGATTTGGGACGTACTGTACGTGTCTAATGACCTTGAGGGCATAAACCCACCTCTCATTCAATGATACAAAAAAAAGTATGTAAGTTATTCTACAACTGTATTTTTAAATACAAATAAGAAAAATGAATAAAAAAAAAGTGACAAACAAACAAAAATGAAACCAAAAAATAAGTGTATATTACGAAGGATGAAAGAAAATAAGTTATGGATTTTCAATTTGGAAGTACAAAAGCAGGGTTTTTGCAGGATTTTAGGGAACAATTTGATCAAAGGTATCTTAGTCTTCCTATAAATGTAGTACCAATTGAAAGAGACGATACAGACTGTTGATTATTCATTGGATGACGCAAATTGTGTATTATACCATATGAAACATTACCCGAAAAGAAAAGTGTAGTAGAAATTTTTGAAATTTATTTTAATAAAATTGTGCCGCTATCTTCGACGACGCGCAAACGCTATTAGATTCGATTCAGATTTCTGTGAATGCAATTTCCGTATTTAAATTTCTGACAATGAAATTGCGGAGGTAGAAATTCTCTTGTTACTTCATTTATAGAGCTGTAAAGTCGTGGCAAACTCATGAAAATATATAATAACAGTACTGCCTTTCTTGTAACAATTTTTGAACAACCTACGACGCGCCATAGTCGGGCATAAGCATTGAAACGTTATACGAGTAACAGAACAAAAATAGGTAAGCAAATTTACGACAATTATTATGATGAATTATAGACTCAGTTGAAAGTTTGCTATTTTAACGTTCAAACTAAATAACTATTTTCACTAAATATTTATCTATCATTTCAAATATGGTCCCACGAATTGACCCATTGTAAATAATAAATATTAGCGAATTTATGCATATTCGGCTTTAACTACTACAGCGATCTATTTTAGTAACAATATTTCATTAAATATTAATGTAATTTAGAAATCACCTCGGAAGTCGCAAATTTAGGTTTGTTTCAATTCAAAAGGTAAAGAAGTATAGTGATTTAAATATTTTAAAACATGATGTCGGGATTATCTTTATCATGTTTGTTTCTTTTCTTTCTTTGCGTGAATATGAAATGTTGCGAAGTGAAATTTGCGAGTTTCGAGTTTTATTGTGAATTATCAAAAGTATCTTCAAAGATTATTATAGTGAAATATTTAAATGACCAAGCGGTTATTGGAAAATAAGAGGATTTCTACTTGGAATAAACAAAGACATGCTACTAAAAATTTTATTGAAATAAGATAATTCATAATTTGAAATAAAATAGGTTTCTTTGTATAATTAAAATTAATTATATTAAATTTCAATTAGAACTTTTAATGAATTCAATAATTAATTTCACGAAAGTATCGTACAAATTTCGTCATGTCAAAACAAGAAATCGTCATTTTGAAGATAGTGGTCTTTACCAGTAAGGACAAGTATGTGCAAACCTGCATAATACAATTTGACATATCATCTTAAGAGGCTATATTAAAATCTCTTACGACATAACTAGTTCTTCAATCGAGCATTTAATATATAATACAATCTCGAAATTGTACGTAAAAAATTAATTTTCTAAACAGCCATTTTCCACAAGTCTTTTCGTTTCCTCGCAAAAGATGGATAATCTATAAAAAAAATAAAAAAGTAAAAGAAAAAAAAAAAAAAAAACTTTCTGTAGTGGGTCCAACTTTTAGCGAATTAAGAACGTTAGAAAGTAAACCATTTAATTTCATAATATCAAGATGCAAGCAATTAAAATTGGGATTATATTTTCGAAACGAAGCATTTTTGGCTAAACTTATAAGTTTGAACATGGTAAAACGTCCATTAGGGGTGTAAGGATTAATTAAATAAAATTATTAACAAATATATAAATATATTTCTAAAAGTCAAATTCTCAAGAGATTTCAAAATATCAACCGTTTTCTCAAAACCTGAACGGCGGTAGACGAATTATTACAAAAAAGACGATACACAACATGACAGGAAAGTCGATCCTTTATACCCCATGTCTAGCATCATCATCTCAAAACTTAATATAGTTTGAGAGCTATAATAGAAAAATATATATGAATTCCACATTCCTTGTCTTTCAATATTCAATTATTTTTACAATATATTTACAAACAAATTATATTTATGAATAACATAGTTTCTTATAAATCATAAGACATATGAAAAGTAAAAGTTAACAAAAAAATAGTTTCTTATTTTATACTTATAAAACTCATCACATTAGCGTCACTGAAATATATTGAATATTCCTCCTACGCCTTTTTTGTAACAATCGACCTGTATCATTTAATTGTCGAAAATTCAAAACGACTTGCATTGAAAATAATGTATAGAATATTGGCAACTATGTAATAATCTCATCAGGTTGATTGGTAGCACTCATTCCATGTTAATTTTGTTTTGAGATATGACTGCAGTGCTAGGCAAGGGTATAATAGGCTAATAAGAATGTCTGAAGTCTAATAATTCATCCTTTAAAAAAGACTGATATCCAAATATTCATTGGCATAGAGATAGACATCTTGTTTTTCATAAAGCAATCGGATGATCTACAGAACGAATTCATTTGCAAACGAAAGGCATCGCCTAATTTTTGCAGTATATTTTAAAATTTCTTGACAATTTCCTGAAAACAATATTTTTGAAAACCAAAATCTGTGATGTTTTCTTAATAATCCACCGACGTTCTATGTTACGTGTTACATGCAAGATGCATACTGCAAATTATATTCGATATGTCTATCTGTATATATGTACACATATATTTACATGAATATAATTATACCTACACTTGTGTGACATTTTCGTTCGAATTAAGCTATTTAACGCCAAAAGTATATACTTCTTCAGCGAAAGCAAACAAAATATAAAAAAAATACAAAGAAAAAGACAAAAAAAATAGAAAGAAAAAAAATAGAAAAACATCACTAAATCTCAAAGCCACTTCTGGTCTAAACAAAGTCATGAAAGTTTCTAAATGGTATACATCATCATAAATCCTATCTAGAATAATTGAAAGGAAAAGCTTTATTAACATACATAAACACCTACATTAATATGAATCGTAAAAAAAATTAAAACAATATTTTAAAGTGACACTGAGAAAAAAAAACAAGAACGAACGCGAGAGTGAACGACTGTTGTAATTAATGACGAATAGTATATATTACTTGATAAATAGTGTTTGTATATTATCCTCAGCACAATTTAATACACGGAGTTTTGTACATACATATTCTCTACGCCGAGCACCGTGTACGTTTCGTGTAATTCAAAAAATTAATGTCTACGAAAAAAGATTATATGACACAAATGTATGTGATTAAGATGTAATAAAAGGCGAAACACATAAGAATTTCTTCGATTTTTATTGCCAACTTTAAATCAAATTATTTAACAATGTTTTATTTTGAAAAAAAAGACAAATTTTAAATACATTTTCGTATTTAAATACAAAGCTCATCTTTAAATTTATTCCCGTTAATGACTTAAGAAACCAACACAAAACACAATTGTTTTGTTATCAGTGAAGACATTGTTTTTTTTATATTCGCAACCAAATGAAAATCTGGTAAGTGCCAGTACTGGCAATACGGCCGCCAGTACTGGGCCTTATTGTAATTTCTACTTGGCAAGCTATTAAATGTCCGAGTCATTAATTTTGTGGTCAGTTTACTATCGTGTTAAGAAGGTACAAAGACCTTTCCATGTCGTGTTTAGCAATAGCAAAGAAAATTTTTGCTACATTCTTAAATTACTTTGAATATTCCAAGGAAATATTTTGATGTTCGAGTCCAAAATTGTTTAAAGTATACTCCTAAGAAATTAATACTTTTTCTTAATGTTCTAGAATATACTATAAATATTTTTGGAAACGAACATATGAATATTTTTGAATATTCATTGCATTAAAATACTTTCATGTTAAGAAATCAAGGTTCTTTCAAAAATTGAGAGCAAGTCTTTTAATAGATCATTTATTTTCAACTTCACTAATTGTACGAAACAGAAAACATACAATGACATTTATTTCTAAAATATTTACTATTCTTGCAATGATACAAATGTTGTGAAACAGCAATAAGAACTATTGCATGTCTGAAATGTAAAAAAAATCATTATAATTTTCCAATCGCATTTTTAATAATAAATTATAATATGCAAAATAATTACCGATACAAAATTTTCTAGTGACTTTGTAAATACATCAAAGTTACATGGTGGTATTCGTTGTTCACATCTCATTATTATAGTATGGACAATTTTTCTAAAATTCTTCGATGTACTGTACCATATAGATTCATAGCTAAATTCAATATATATATATTAATTGTATATACTCTTTTTCTATGATTAAATTCAATGTAAAAATAATAAGGTTTCAGATATATTATATTAGCTATAAAATGCAATAAGTTAGATTACCATTATACAATTAAATAAAAACTACTTGAAATCTTTCTCCGTGTAAGGTTTTTTAGATTTGCACTTTTACATCGCTAGTAACAGTTAGAATTGAAAAGTAAATATTGGAAAACTCAAACCTTTGAAATCTAATACATTTACTGTGTTGGTGTAACATTTCGCCAAAATAACAACAAATAAATAATTGAAAAAGCATAGCCGAGGCAAATGAAATGTGTTTAGGAATTTCTTCTATTCGATGAAGATTTAGAATTATCTGGAAGGAAAATTAGTAATGATTTTATATAATAATACAACATTGTCCATTTATCATTTATTTCAAAACAAACTTACAGCATATAATGATACTGATATTAATATCATATTTACTAGTTTTCCAGTTATCCAAGCTGTACGAAAATATTTACTATTACTACTAGCAAAGCTAACAAAATAATAAAGTGGAGGTAGAAATTATTAATTATTGCATTTAAAAATTTCATTAAAATGAAATGATTTTTTCTTAAAAATGATGATCCATTTAGGAAATACATTATTTATTCATTTACATTTTATACAGCTAGTATAAAAAATCATTCAGTATTTCAAAAATTCCGTGTCCAGTATTTAAATTTCCTACATAAATTAAGTTTTCAATTTTGTATAGCAAAAAAGCACTATTACAGTTTTTGTGAAATATTATTAACATTAAGATATTAATTTTTTTATAATTGTCCTTAAATACAGATAAAATTTCCCTCGATTTACCTTAAAAATGTAACAGAAGATCATAAATTTTACACTAAAAAAAATGTCAATGAAAAAAGGGGTAGTAGGAGGAGAAAATGTTCATGAAAATGAAATATTCATAAAGCGTCTTAAAGTTGAAGATCCAAGCTTTAATTAAAAAAAAAAGTTTATGCAATTTCGTTAAGATTTGACGAAGTTACATTGATTTGAAATTTGAAATTTTTTTGCTTCAGTATAGGATGCTCTTTTTTTCCGGCAGTGTATGTTGGTAACCCGCAGGGCTACCAAAACATTTTATTTTTAAATAATTTTAAATGATTTAAAAATAGTTTTATAGAAAAAATCAAACCATTTAGTCACATTTTTTCTTCAATACTTTCGAGGGGATACAAACCGAATACTTTTTTGATGATGCACAATACTTGTTTTAAGATGGCCTAATGCAATAACTTCCAATTTTCCATCAATTTCAGAATCAGTAAAATTACCTCCAGCTTTTTGCATTTTTATGCTGCATATGTATAAATATGAAGTATTAAAATATAAAAAGATAGTATTATTATGTTAATTAAGCAAATCAACTTGAACAATTATTTAAATAAAGTAGTCTAGTAAAGTAGACATCTGTGATTTTGTTAAAATATTATTACTTTTACATACACTGCTACCAACCCAGTAAATGAAAAATTATTAAAAATTATTCAAATGCACAAACGTATATTAAAACTTTTTAATGAATGTCATATTTCTAAAATTCCTAATAATTTATTTTTGAAACTTTTTAAAGTGTATCATATTTCTAAAATCTTCTATAAATTTAAATAAGTTTCAATAAAAATTTCTGCATTTAAATAATTTTTAATAATTTCTCATTTACTGGGAAATTACCACTATTATGTTTTCCCGAAAATACAATATAATAAACGCGACAAAAAAATATTAATTGGTCCAGTAGATAAGGTGTTAAGTTTGCAAATATCATCATTTGAAACCAAAATGCAATCAATTTAATTTCATAATTAGTACATTTTAATGTAAAATTTTACAACTTTATATAAATTAAACAGAATATCATGTTGATTACATTTATTAATTTAAAAGACAATAAAACAAATTAGTTTATTTTATTTCAATTAAGTTCTCCTTACCCACAAATGGCAAACTTTGCACAGCAGTGATAAGTCAGAATAAAAATTGTATTGTTTAATATTTGAAATTGTATTGCACAAACATATACGCATACAACATTATGGATATAAATAATTGTATAACTATCTGCAATGTAACTTGGATAGACAGAATAATCAGCATATACTACATATAATGGCGGCCGAGTTTCATTTACTGAAGAGATTTTAACAAATAATTTTGTTAACAAAGGTGACAAAACGTATATTAACTGAGTACTTTGGATTGATCCTAGTAAAAAAAAATAATTATATCAAATATGATATTAATAACTCACCAAAAGACATAAAATAGTACAACGTGGATTCTACCCGAAGATAAAGATTAATAAAAATTACTGACATTGTTAGTAAACTGCAAAAATTGGAAAACTACTATCTTAAGTTAGTAAAACGTGCCAATTTGTTAATAAAAATAATAAAAAGACTAATACCTTTTACTAACTTGGGATATTAATTTTTCAACTTCTTCAAGTGTATGACCAGTTTACTATTAATGTCAGTAATTTTTATTAATTGTTTCCCTCCGTGTAACATGTAAAATCCACGTGAAAACTGCACTGAGAAAAATAATATAGTAATCCTGGACTCTATGTGTTCCTGTATAAAATAATGCTCAACAATATAACAAGAGGTGCCACAGTTCTGATAATTATTACTTGAAAAAGTGACACCGTTTACCAGACTATCTGGCAAAGTTCTTAACATTGGAGCATAGAGTCTCAGAATGCCAGAAAGTATAGTACCTCTTTTATTTTTCTCAGTGTGCAATCCTCACGGATCGTACGTGAAATCCATGCCTATTTAAAAATAAACTTGTCGCAGATATGTCATATATATGATTTATACCCAATTCGTTTATTTTGATATTAAGAATACCTCCTTTGATATTCTGTGTTCCTGATACATTTTTCGAAATTAAAATTCAAATTTTTGAGTTTATTTGTAATTTAAGAATACCTCCTTTGGTATTCTGTGTTCCTGATACATTTTTCGAAATTAAAATTCAAAAATTTGAGTTTATTTGTAATTTAAGACTTATTTAGATATTAAGAATACCTCCTTTGATATTCTGTGTTCCTGATACATTTTTCGAAATTAAAATTCAAAATTTTGAGACTTGTGTTTCTCTGATCATATATGTTACAATGTATTACTGCTTTATATGTGAAAGTTATTTATATCAGAATATATATGTGGAATATAAATCCAAACACAATGCGGAATAAATGCATCAAATATCAAAATTTAAGATTTAAGGTGAAATGTCACTTGTTGACAAAGTTCAAATTGAGAAAAATTGCCGCCAAATAAATATTTGTAAATATTTTACAAAATAATAATTAATTTGAGAAAAATGCAACGTACGTCCAAAGTTAAACTTGTTTAGATTTTTTTAAATTGTTTTTTATGCATTGCAACTTTTCTCAAAAAGCTATCTTTTGGAAGTCGTTTTTGTAACCCAAAATATAACCTCTAAATTAGT
>JABFPN010004958.1:0-14015 GCA_022817305.1 Leptoteleia sp. ZL-2020 | reverse complement strand
AATCACATTTTCAGTTATGTTCACCAACTAACGTATTTGAATGTATTTTCAAGACATAGTGTAAATCAAGTACCTCGCGGAGTAAATTAAAACTCCACGAATACTTGTTTGAATCGCTTTTTCAGTTAATTCTAATAATTGATGGCAAATCCAATATGGAGTAGATTCTACCTATTACATTCATTCCGATCAAACTAATCTCACTTGACGTTACTGAATATATTTTAACTCCACGGTGGAGTTAATTGTAATCCGAATATTTTTTTCAGTGCGCCGATCAAACAGTTCAAATAACTGCATAAAATTGACTATTGCATAATCCCGTGGCGTATTCCAAACAACTGAAAAGCGGCGGCGGGAAATGTATTGCCGCCCGCAGTACTTGGTACACGAATCCCGGGCGGCTGTCATATTATTTAAGCACTTTATGATACTCTTTTTGCCCGGCGAGGCGGGCGCGCGGCGCGTCCCCTACCGTCGCTTTTTGCCGACAATGGACAACGCTCTCTCTGACGTTAAACATTGTCTCGGCGCGCCTCTGAAACGCGATATTTGTATAAAAATAAGCTTCCACATTGTAAGCACTCGTAAACAGTTGCGCCGGGCGTCCGCCTCTCCCTAATGACGTCCATTAGTTTCGGGTGGGGGGGGGGGATGGGGGGTTTGGAGGGAAGGGTAATGCGGATGGAGAAGAAAACGCGGCGTAATGCCGGTGTCCGCGTGTGCCAAAGCCGGTTCATTAACGAAACGAAACGCGCGCCGGGCTCTCGCTTCCGTGCGGCAGCTGTTCGATACAGTGTTTGAGCGTTGAATATTTAGCCAGTCGAAAAAGCAGGATACAACGTTTGACATATGTTCCGATATTTTCATTCGGTGCGGACCCGAAGCGGAGCGCGGCCGCGCCACGTTTCAAGGCCTCCTATCTCTCTCACTCCTGCCCCGCTTGAATCGCTCGATTGTTTTTTCTCCTGCGCCGAGACAATGGCGTCGGGGATCCACGGAAGCGCGCGGCCATATGCTCCGCGTACGGGATTCAAAAGTCCCGGCCGAAAATTCGCCGCGCCCGTGAGATCGCAATCAATAGCGCGCGCGCGCGTGCGCGCCACCAACACAGGCCGGGCTTGGCCCGCGTGATTAATTCACGCGTTTTCGCCTTTTTCTCCCGCGGCTCGTCTATCCTCAGGCGCCCGGTCCTCATTATTCATAGTCGCGTCACAATCCGCGATGGTAATCGCGACGCCCCCGATAGCCCGTGTGACTTATTTACGGTATAACTTACATTGTATCCCGCGCGCGGGGACACACATTTATAATCGCCTGACAAAGCGCATTTATTTCAATCAGCGTGGCCCCGGCGGCTGGGAAGCGGGCGTTTCGGTAACGCGACCTTGTTGACCGCGCAAAGGTCGTACCGAGAACGATAGTCGGTTGTAACAATGGAATTAATGTTGCTTTCGAGAATTAACTGTAGTGCCCCAGTAGAGTGGGAGAAAAGAATAGTAATATTAACCATATCCGTGGTTAATTTTCGTTCTTGGAAATTCAATTCCAGTTATTCTACTTTTAAAATTAAGTATGACTTTTTTTCGGTGTAGAATATGTTGCATCGGCACAGTAAAGACATGGTACAGGACCAGAATTGTCAATACTGGCCTGATACAGAGTCGGTACAAAAGTGTACTAGACTGAGCTAGTACTCATTATAAAAATGTCCACTTATTTTAACTGGATTATTTTAATAAGTGGATTTTCCATTTAATATTTTGATAAAAATAATTGCGGTTACTACAAGAATAATATTATTACACTCACAAATATGTGTATTTTAGAGTAATAGAATATTCTTATATTAAATAGGATTTCCATTGATTATATGGACAAAGCGAAATTCTATTTATAATAAGAATGAATTATTCTTAGCAAGCATATATTTATATAAAGAATTATTTCCATTTATATATTAAATGGATTTGTTTTAGAGAAAAGAATAAAATAGTTTAAGAATGTTCAACAGATGATAACTGAATATTCTTATTTTTAATAGATTTTCTGTTAGTTTTAATAAGTACATTTTCTTTGTACAGGTTTCTTAACATATTTTTTTCTGAGTATATTTAAAGGAAATCGCTTTGACGATATGATAAATAGTTTTAAATTAACAATAATTACATAAGAAGACTGTCCTCTTATAATAAACATAACATTTTTTTCAGTGCTGAACCAGTATATTTTAACACTTGCCACAGTACATAGTCCAACACTGAAATATAATCTTCAGTTAACAGTACTGGCCCAATTCTGTGTCAACTTTAGCATTAATACTATGTCCGATATGTCTTATATCTGTTTTACATCTATTTTTATTGATAACTAACTTAGAACCAATACTAGTTTCTATAATCTGACCCAATAGTACTGGGCCAGAATTGGGCCGGTAGATTAACTCTGACAATTTCCTACAGGGGCAATTCACAACGTGCAAAGAGCGTTAGGAGTCGGGAGAATTGCACTGGGAGAAAAATACGATATTGCGATTGTATACACGAGGGTTAGTTTCGGGGTCAAATATATCGTGTATTTGATACGATTACTGTTTAGAATCGATGTAATCATGAAAAGTAATAGGTTAATAGATAATAGATTGAAGGGTCCTTTTTATTGTTGTTTTTGTATTTGAGTAATTTTCCAAACACGAATTGAAGTTTAATTCGAATTTATATATAGAAATAATGAGGACTGTTTTGTAAGAATCAAAAGAAATTGGAAAATTAGGAACGTGCAAGTATTGCGTTACAGTTTGCGTAATTGGAACGCGTATAATTCTATGAAGTAACGTGATTTATTTGTTATAGTTTTCAGTTTACTGTTGCCGCGATTACATATTTGAAAAGTTGACCCCAAAAACCGACTCTAAACGTGACGTTAAATTCAAAATACTTCCAACAATTCCAGCCCGCAGTTGCTATTTTTATATATTCAGTTGATATAATTGTTTGCGCTTCAACCGAACGCATTCAGTTGTGTAAACTTATGCGAAACGTTTCTCAGTGTACAGAATCAAATCAATAAAGTCAATTAATAATAAAAAAAAAACGAAACAACATGGCCATAAAACAATTACGTTGCGAACTTTTTAATGAAACGCTTTTGAGAAATACTTTCGGTATCTTGTCAATTATTAATCTAAATTTTATTTCAAGTTTTTTTTTTTTCATTTTATTATATTATTTCAGAGGTTGTATCGCGAGTTATATCGACAGCAATATCGATATCTTCGTTATTTATCAACAATCAATTTGACAATACGTCCAAAATAGTTCTTAATACCACAGTTTACTGTCTGTTACGATCGTATATACCGTTGCGGTAACTAATCATGCGGCAATTATGCAATTTCAGTTGCGATACCACTGTAAAAACTTAAATCCCGTAGTTTAGGTTCCTAATGGCCGGATGAAATTTTCATATATAATTTATACTTCCCCTTCGGAACGTATTGGACAATTACATAATCAAAACTGCGGGCCAAAATGAACAACGCGGAAAATAAGGAAGGGTTACTGCAAAGATTATGCAATGCTTATGGAGATGATGCTGGAAGCGTTATTAAGAATATTTGGTGGGATTCGAAACATCTTGATAAAGGCGGACGGAGGAACGCTTTCTTGTTCAAATGTATAATGATGGAGTCCTCCCGAAACATATATTTAGCTTGCGTAATTCGATTGCATTCGAGAACGATTGTAATGCCCGATAAGGATTTCGTGGCGAGAGTCGAAACTTTGCCCCGGATTGTCAATAAATAATCCAAAGAGCAAATGAAGAAAAAAAGAAAAAAAAGAAAAGAAAGTAAAAAAAAAAAAAAAAAGAAGAAGACCGTGTTTTATATTTCGGCCAAAGTTGGAGTTCCACGGTTTGGGTTAGGTAATGGCCGGGCAAAATGTTCATATCCAATTTGACTGTGCAAATTTCTCGGAATTGGCTCGCTTTTACGATTATTCGGCCTCGGTCTGGCGCGCGAGTCATTAATCGCGCGTCATTTTTCGCGACGGCCAAAATGACTATTGATAACGCGGACGGGCCGAATCGTACTGCGCCGCGCCATAAAGAATGATACGATACGATCACGTACCGTAACGAACTTGGATCACGCTTGAGCGCTCCGTCGCTCCCTTTGTTTCAAAGCGCCCGGCTGCCTCAAATTATTTGCGCTAAGATCGACCGCGGATGACTATTGCGAAATTGTTCTACTTACGGCCGATGCTTAAAAATGCCCCGGCCTTTGTTCGTTCCACGGGAGTGCAATTACAAATATCAGCTTTATATATATATATATATCTTTATATATCTTTATATATATATATATATGTATGTATGTATGTATTAAATGGTCGGTCTCGTATACCGCGCGAAAAGCCAATTTCCGCGCCGGACGCTTTATCGTGCGAAGTTTTGCGCGCGGCCGACAATCCGGCCGGCCTTTGTGGACCCGAGCCCGTTATTTAGCGTCGAAATCCGAGGCAACGGGCACACGTCGCGACGTTGTCCGCGGACGTATATTTATGTAATCGAAGACGAATTTTGCGAGCGAAAAGACGGTACGCTCGTGGATTCGTTGATGGCGAAACACGTTTCAATATACGGCGCGAACTTTCGCAGACATTGTGTGCCCCGGGAGGTCGTGCATGTGTCTCTATATGTGTGTGTGTCTGTGTGTACGAGGACGCCGCGATTGTGTCGGTACCGTCGACAGAGTTTCAAGATCGAAATTGAAGAAGAAGAAATATAAGACTGGGGCATCCGAGTGTAATGTAATACGGTGTAGCATCGCGTAAGCAGAGACGCCGAGATAACGGCGAATACTGATTCCTCGTTCGGGATGTGTATCGCTCGGGGCGAGCCGGGCAAGAGTCGCAGGAAACCCGGTTGGCAATTAGGGAGCGGGGCCCGGACCGCCTCGCCCCCCCCCCCTCCCCCTCCCGGCCCGCCGGAATGGAACTATTTAGCGGACGACGCGCGCGCGCCGTCACGCTGGTACGCGCGCGCGCCGGACGAAAATTTGGAGGATCCCCGGAAGTTAGATAAATCAAAAGCCGGCGCGCCGGCAATGTGCCCAATAAAATCAAATTGATCAAAGCGTTACATAATTTAAACGGCGCGGTTTAATGCGGAATAATAAGTTCCCGCCATACATCACAAGACAATTCGGTTGCGGGGCCAGGCTCCCCGGAGCCGGTGTGGCAGCGAACGTGGCGCGGCAAATAATCAAATCGTCTGGTCCGGCCGGCCGCACTTTTTGTCGTGACTCGTAACTAAAAAAATTGTATATAGTTTGGCATACATGTTACATATATGTACTCGAAAACGTGTATGCAACACGTATGTGAGTCAAAAAGACATTTGTTTGAAACGGAGGAAAATTATTTATTTCAATAGGCCATTTCATTAAATTCAATAAATTAACTTCTTTGAAGTATTTATTTATTTTAATTACATTTTTTTAAATCAAATCTTAATGCAATGATATACGTTATTTTAATGGTATCACTTTTGAAATTATTTTTAAAAATGAGAAATAGATGCGAATAAAATATTTTAATAAGGTCATTCTTTGTTTAATCTGTTGATTATGTTCTTTTTATTATCACTGCTGGGCTGTTATCGTGTGAAAGTGAAATTATATTTTTCTAATACAATTGCTATTATTATAAACTATTATAACAAAGAATTTCTTAAATTTCGAATATAATCAAAAATGTGAAAGAAATGGTAAGGAATGTTCTTTAATGCACATTTATTGCCTCCATTATAATAGATTTATAATAAGGTCACATATATGTCGTATATATGTTTCGAGCAAACATATGTGGCCACATATATATCGCATGTATGACACCTGCATACATTTTTTTACATGGGAGTATATGCCATATACACGTGAAATAAATGTAATATATATAGCTGCATATAAATCACATATATGGTTGCATATATGTCGCATATATGGCACCTATATAATTTTTTTCTCATAGAATGGCCCACACGTTGCGATAATTTGCGCGCCGAATTTTGCCGTTTCGCGTCCGGATGATCGAGGAGATTAACGCGAATCGGATTAAATTGCACGGACGGGTCGCGAAATAGTATCGCGACGAAAAATAAAAACAAAAAGAAAATAAAAGGGGACCAGATTAGCAGCCTCGTAACAGGATCACTTCTAACCGATTTATTTACATTGGCCGCGGCGAGCCAACGCGTCCCAGTTATGTCGCCGGTGATTACCGATATCGGTAGCCGCGATAACGTAATCCATCGGCCTACCACGCAACGGGACACGTCCGATTGAATCATAAGAGGCGGGCGGAGTGTCCCCCGTGGACGTCCGACAACGGTGCAAGGACAAATCGATACCGCCCAACGTCTTCCTCTTTCTTTTGTCTCGCATTAGCCTTATCCGATGGTCGCGTTTAAATAAACACCTGGCCGTTACAAAGACATTACGCCGCGACACAACGGACGACGAGTGTAGGCTCGCGCCTCCGAGTGTTGTCGTTGCAAGTGTCGCGGGTAAACTGAGAGAAAAATTCCGTAAATATTACCACGCTTGTCACCGAAGTTTAGTAGCATTGTTCATCGTACCGGAGAAATTAATGAGTAACTGCATGAGACAGATTGTTCGTAATTTAACATTCCTCGTGCAGATGTGGAAAATGAAATCTAAAATTTTTGCTGGTCTTTGTAGATGAATCATGCCAGTACTGAGAATCGGGAAAGTGCAGGCCAAGTACAGGCATACACTGAGAAAAAAGATATTAAAAAAATTACTATTTTTCTTATCTATTTGAGGATGTATTGGAGAAGTAATTATTTCTACTGTTAATAATGGTCAAATTTAAAAGTCATGTAGTAAATATTAGTAGAAAAGTACTACAAATTGCTTTGGTGATTATTATTTTTACTATTTTTAATAGTAAAAATTTTCACTCTTTAGAAATATTCTCAAATGGATATAAATTGTTTTCCATTTTACTATTACTTTTTTCTCAGTGTACAACTATTGGCGATCTCTAAATTTTTCGATACTTATTTGCGATAAGATATATACTGGGTTAACAATAGAACAGATTGCTAATAGATAAGTGACAATTGGCATAATACTGGCAATAGGCTGCCCTAAGTATATCGAAATTACTGTCGATCACCGGTGTATTGTTAAGTGTTGATTGTTAGCAGTGGAAGAGTATAAGGAAATGGTAAATTGGAAAGAGTCAACCTCAGTTCATTGGTGTTTCACTCCAAGACTGAGCCAACGGTTGTCCAATACTAACCGATACTGTGCCAGTACTCGACCGTTTGTCAATTTTTACACGGGATTCTATATATTACTTTTTACCAATCATTTAAAATTTGTACTATATATTTTTGCATATTACTTTTAATGTCAAGTGGTAATATATTAATTTCAATTTAATAAATATAAACTGATTGTAAAAACCGAACTGAGTGCCAAAACATAAACCTCCAATTCAGTATTAAAACGCGAGCTACGTGCCTAAGACGGTTCTATAAAAACTTAAAAAGGAATGATATATAAAATTTAGAAATCAAGTAAAATAATGAGCTCGGTTCCAGTAACCACCTACTGTTTTGAATGCGTTTTTCAGTTGTTTTTCCCAAAAACTTGAGTCTGGCACTTGGCCCGGCACGGTACAATCAGTCTATAAATTTTGCGGTTACGCGCGACAGCGCCTTATACTTTCTCGCGAACTCGAATGCGTTCGGAAAAATTTCGGCACACTTCGATTCGCGTCGATCCATTACTTTAACGTTAAATCATGCCGTCCTTCGACGGGCATCGCGAACTTAGAAAGTCAAAACTGCTCGGCGTTAAATTGAAATATTTCCGGCTGCGTTCAGCAGACATTTTTAATGCGTCGTGCGGTAATTTCTGATATGTTTCAAAAGACACGTTTATATCGCGCAAACACTTTAAAAAGGTAACGTCGCAATATCGCAACTTTTAAAAGGCAAACAACAACACGGCCGTTTTATCGCCGCGGCGCCGGGTAATTTTTTACGTTATTTTTACGTTAATTTTTATTGAATTTTCGCTGCCGGCGCGTAGGTAGTACTCGCTCGGCCAACGGCGCGGCCTTTTTCCTCGCCGCCAGGCTTCCATCTATCCATCCATCCGTGCTTCCTCCCTACGGCTTCATAGCGCAATACCCATTTCGCAGCTGCCCCGGCGTTCGAACCGGCAAAACTATAGCCACTTTAAATAGTAATGTGTGAGAAAGCTGAATCGAGTGTAACGCAATTTCGCTCGGAATTCGATGGCCAACGAGCGAATCCGTGCGAAGCGCCGCTTTGACCGGCGACCGGCTCGCGGATTCCTTCCCTCCCCCACCCCACGCCCCGCTCTAGTTCGAGTCAATTATCGGGATTAACATTTCTGACCCGCCAACGAACCTTCTTCCGTTGTTGCCGCCAACATTTCTCTCGGTGAAGAGCAATTTCCTCGCGGCCGCAGACAATGAACCGGGCTCGTACCTGGGTTACGCTACGATGACCTTGTCAAAAACGCCGCGTATTCATCCGTCCCTCGGTTACTTTCACGCAGCCAACGTAAGGCCGAATCTCGACGGTTTGGCCTTGATTGGGAATCGCAGCCTTTTAAGGCGGAAAACGTGAATGGTAATTTAGTGGGTGTAACGGGGTTATTATTGCGATGCCAATTTGGCTTAATGACATAGGTAGAAAAGTCAGTGTTATGTCAGTATTGAGAATCGGGAAAGAACAGGCACAGTACTGGCATGCAACTGTTAGAAATTTGTTAAGTTGCCATAATTATTTAGGATGAAATGTGTACTAGGTCAAAATTTGTCCCGTTGAATGGTTACCAGTTGAGTGATCGTTGGCGTAATACTGGTTTAATTTATTTGCATTTATTTAGAAAAACATTTATAAAAACATTACCGGTACAAAATTGCTACTGCCCAGTAGGAAGAGTTCTACAGGTCACGTACTGATACAAGATTGTTACCAGAATTATCAGTACTGGTAAATTTGTTTGTTAGGATTGTGACAGAATCGTGCCAGTAATGGAGTGATAATACTGGGCCAGTAACGTATAATTAAACATACCAGTTGTACACCTGTACCCTGCCAATAATCATCCAACGTTATGTTCTGTTTTTGTTGGTAACAAAGTTCCAACCTGAGTAACAGTACTAGACCAGAATCGGGTCCGTAGATTCACTCTGGTCATTTATTATAGGATGACTAACGACATATTGCCAACTGTTAATTGTGATTACTATAACGGAACAAGCAAACTATAAATTACCAAAAGTCGACATCTGTACTGTGCCACAGTTTATTACACGGAGAAAAAAGAATATTAAAAATTAGAAACCAAGGGACTTCAAATTTTAATACACTGAATTCTAATGTTTGACAAACTTGACAAAAATGCTTATTACATGTTTTGTCCATCAGGTGTCACTATTCAGTGTCTTTAACCTATCCTGTTCATAAGACAGAATGTGAAATTGTACAAAACTAGATGGAATAACAAATTTGAATAAACTGTTTTAATAAATTTTCATAATTTAGTTTGCCATGTAATAATATTCTGTAAATATAATGCCAAACTAGTAAACTTTTTATTAAAAATTAATATTTTTCTCTCAGTGTAGTATTTCCATCCGGAACTGGGCCAATAGTTGCCCGACCCTTACTGACACTCCGCCAATACTCAGTAATTTGTCAATTTCTACACGGCAAAGATGGGTAATTATAGATAAGACGTTCCACAAGGTAGCTTTAAATATATCAAAATCTCATTCCTCGGAGAAATTCTCCGCTCCTTGTCAAGCGCGAGAATAGTATGTATTTATAATGTATTAATTCGCTTCATGGCTGGAAGCATTTTATATTCAACTATATTATCTAATTTCACCGAGCAGCGTTGTCAGCCGTCGTAACTGTGCCGATGAAATTGAGTGAAAATTAACTGTCGAGCCGGTTAAAACGACCCGTTCAATTATTACAGCTCGGACCGCGTCGTTACGTTTGACGTTCTCTCCAACCTACCTTAAAGCGGGGCTTTCGCTTATCAAAATTTGATTCGGACTAAGTCGCGCGCAGTGTGCGCAAGGTGGCTGGGATTCGGGAAGAAACAACTTCAACACTTCGCTAAATCAAGTTATTCAGCCCAATTTCGAGGCTACTTTACAACAATCCCCCTCGGACGTTTTCTTTTCATCCTTTTCTCTCTTTTTCTTCGGCTTATTCGAACTCTCATTGAAGTCAATAATCGAATTAACATTTCTGGCCTGTAAAGAGGTGAGAAACGGGGGCTTCATTGAATTACACCAATACCTTTTGGTACGTCTACCTACAAAAGCCGTCCGCTACGAGGCCATTCTGTTGGGCTCTCATTCTCTCCTCTTTTTTTCCCTCCATCTCTATCTCTGTCTCACTCTCCCCTTTTCGGCGTTCATACGGTCCACGGGGCTAGGAGCGGAAACTTTGGAAGCTTTGCAAAACAACGCAACGATATCGAATAACCGTGCGCTGGTCGGGAACGCGCCGAAGGCCGGGGCGGCCAACCGCGCGTACGTAAGTAGCGCGCGTTCGTGCATAAAAACGCGCACAATAATAGCCCACTTCGCTTTTCTTCCGAAGCCAGTCGGCCCCCGGCCTAGGGCTAAAAAAGCGTCGACTAATAATCACAATGGCGTGCGCGCTCGCGCTCGCTTCCCAGCGCGCACTCTCTGCGATGCCTCCCCCCCCCCCTTCCCCCTCGCGTCGTCTCGCTCTTCGTTTGTTTGCTTCTGTTGCCGGTCGGGCGCAAAAACTCACCCGGCATCGGGGACGGGATTTCGTGAAACAATGACAGCCATTATGCTGGTCGTCGTAGCCGAGACCGGCGCGATAATGGGACCAAACTCCGATATTCGACCTCTCTCGCAATTAGGCCCACGGCGCGGCTCAATCGCGCGCGCACCTTCGGCCGAAACAAAGGAGCGTCGGCTCGGATGAGCGCGCACACCTTCGCCCGACGCTGGGTAAAAGTCTATTCAAGCGGGGTGGGAGTGGGGGGGGGGTGGGCACGCGGTGTGCTCGGTGCTTACTGAGCTCGCACAAAAGCCAACGCAACGACGAGACGAAAGGGGAGGGGGGAGAGGATTCGGGGTGGAGAAACTCGATAGAGCGAATGGAAGGGAAAAAGGGGGGAAGTGGGGGATAGGCGACGACGGGAGCGTCGCGGATAAAATATACACGAATTCGCGTTGACGCGTGTCGCCCGCGCCCACGCGTTTCGCCCGCGATCGACCGATCGCGATCGCAACACGCGCGGCGACAGGTGCCGCGCCAGTGGCGTGGGCGCGCGCGCGTATTTCTTGGGTGAAAAAAAGGGAAATTTTTGGTTCATAATTAAGAAATTCTACACGGCCGTGTCGGTGTTGCGTTACCGTCGCGGAACCGATACTTGAAGATCGTGTGACGCCGGAAGTACCCGCGACCTGTTCGGTTCCGTCGTAAAGGATACCTAAACGGAAGCCTCGGAAGACCAATTTTAATTGCGCCAACCCAGATGGTAAGGTGGGGACGGTGGGGTGTAGGTATCGCAGGCAAGTTGGGGCGTGGTACCTTTTTGCCACGGGGATGATCGGTTACCGTCGACCTGGGGTGGGTCGTGGAAAAAAGTTGTCATTGAAAAAAAAAGGGGGGGGGGATATAATAATTACGCGACTACAGTAGTACACTGAAAATTTTGAGTGCTTCCAACTGGATGGTAGAGTTGATGAAGGCATACTTGAAACAACCATATTCGAGTTAAATCTCCCATATTTGTATAGTTGAATTGACTCGATATTCAAATTGAATAATTGAAATTAGTGAAATGACAGTCGGTGTATATCTCACGTTACGAAACAGTGACGTTGGCGTAGTGCTTTAACTTTTAACTCCATGTTAAAATATCTACCTACTGAGTTCAAATCCTAGCCAAGGCGAGATTATGAAAAGATTTTTGTTATAAAATTATTAAATAAAATATTTTTTCCTACCCAAGTATACATAGAGTTAATTAAACTCAAATGATATTTTATTTGTATCAATAAAATGAGCTATGTTAAATTATAAATAAGCTTGATCGTATTTGACTCAGAAAACGAGTTGATTCAACTCGATTTTACTAGATTCAACATAGCATTTTTTTACTGTGTACGATTTTCGCGATGACCTACACCGCGCAACCGAGGGGGTGTTTAGTCGCGTAAGCCGAGCTATTGCATCGCAATTAGCGCTTTTTTTCGCCATACTTTTTATCCGTTTTTAAGAGTTCGTCTTTGTTTTCGGCGCGATTCAACTGGGAATAAAAAAGACCGGGCCGATGGCGGGAAAAAAAGAGGATAGACATGGAGGTTTGTGTCGTCTGTGCTTTGCGAAAAGTGGAAACAACGCTCGTTGAAACTTATGCAATATCACGCGAATGCTAATGTTTCTAATTCCCGCGGAAGTGTGCCGCGCGCCTCTTGTTTCTTTGCCGGAATATTAGCGATCAGTTTTAGTAAACGTGAGAAATGGGAGGTAATTGTGTCGAGAGCCGAGGCGGATGGAAATCGATTGGGACGCGGTAAAAAAAAAAAAAAAAAAAGAAGGAAAAGAACGGAAAGACAAAGGCGTCGGCTGGGAAAGCCGAGGAGTCGGCGCCATGCAAGTTTAAGCATTGTTTAAGCATGGTTTATTTAATAGCCCGGGTAGGAATTTTCAATTTTTTCTTTATATATGCTTGTGTAGAAATTGACAAATTGCTGAGTATTGGTATAGTGTGGGTAAGCATTGGATAATCGTTGGCCCAATCTTAAAGGGAATAAAAAAAAATAAATTGAGGCTTAATACAGACGCCGAAAATCGCAGTTGGATTTCTATTTACACTGTAAAAAATTCATCAGAAATTTGCTTTCTATGAAAGTGGTTCTATTCAGACAAAAAGGATTATTTTCAATTTCAAATGATACAATTCTTTTGTTTTCAAATAGACATTTTTAAGAGTGTACATTAAATAGAATCTATTTATCATAAATAGAATTATTCTTACATTAAGAATTTTTGTCTAATATCAAATGGAATGTCTATTAAATATAAGAAGATTCTATTACTCATAAATAGACAATTTTGTGAGTGTATTGTTACATACAAAAATTTACATGTCAAAAAACATAAATATGTCATCTTAAAACATGGTACAGTGTAGTGCCAGTGTTACGCCAACGGTGAATTTATCCACTGACAATCAGCCAACCGTGCAGTAAATATTTTATCGCAAATAACTACCGAAACGTTAAAGATTGCCAACAGTTGTACCGCCATTACTTTGCCTTCTCCGTCCCAATTCCCAGTACCAACATAATACTTCTCATTCTACGCAAATGTTTAATTTCGCCTCTGCAGAATCGTCTTTAATCGCCGCCTTTCCGCCCTAAATGCATAATGTACCGTTATGCGCGTGCGTAAATAATTGCAGCACCGAGGCGACATTTTCATGGCGTTAAACTTTTCAAGACCATTTCGATCAAGTCACTCGTAAATATTGATTCCTTTAGTCCCCCACCCGAATTCAAATGTAAAACACACTTAGCTCTAATTACAATTGTCCCCCGGAATGCGGTGGATGCAAATTCTAATTGGATTTCTGTAACGCGTAAAAAGCATCTTGGCGTAAGAGCGGGAATGAAATTTTCGAATGCCGGCACAAGGATTTTATGCGCCGAGGCCTTCTAATATTCCGTGGATGCCGAAAGGACAGGGACATCCAATTACAACGGCTCGTTTGATTTACGCGCGGAACTAAGCGAAGATGAAAAGTTAATTGCCGAATTAAACATTGACACGAGGCGAGCGTCCAGGAGAGAGTGCTTTATCCGATTAATGACGAAATCGTCGAACTCTTCTCCTCTTTCTCTCTCTCTCTCTCTCTCTCTCTCTCTCTCTCTCTCTCTCTC
>JABFPN010004957.1:0-14018 GCA_022817305.1 Leptoteleia sp. ZL-2020 | reverse complement strand
TTTTTTTTCTCCCGAATTAAATGTTAGGCTATCTAATACTGCAATGATAACAACGATGTAACCGACACTCGTTTAGTCACGAATATAAACATATCTAATTTCGCCTACAGAAAATAAACTCTTTTTCTTTTATATGAACTTGAAATATAAATTAATTAAATCAAATCAAAAGTAATTTTAATTTCTACATTTTTATAATTAATTTTTTCCACATTTTTGTCTTAGGCCGAAACAATATAACATAAAATCATTACAATAATAATAATTACTTTATAATAATAATATTAAATATAAAAATAAATTAAATTAATAAATACTAATAATTCATTTCATTAATGAAAGAAACTAATTAAATAAATATTTAATAATATATCTTTCTGGTCGATGTACACACAATTCATCGGTACAGGTAGCCTAAACCAAATTGTTTATTAATTTTGTACACACACTGAGAAAATTGTTTTCTCTGAGTTAAAGATCGACGCAACTTGTTTCTTGTTTCTGATTGTTTCTGACGTGTCTCTGTGTATATGTTTCTAACGTGTATAACCACCTGCCCTTATGAGCATCGCCTTTTTATAGCTGACTTAAACAAAGGCACCATTTACTTATCGCTATTGGATATTATTACATTACGTGGCTTTTCTACGAACCCTTGATGCTTGTGATCCTATATCATTTTTCGGCTTTATTTATAATTCATTATGTTTCATTTTGTTGAGACTAAAATTTACCGCTTATCTCTAATTTAGAATGTTACGGTTGTAACAGTACTTTTAAATATAATTTTGCAATGTACAAAAAAAGTATAATATATAAAATATTAAAAAAATATGTTCTAATTATACCACTTATTTCGTCAGATTCGACTGAATTTCACCCAGACTGTTTTCAAAAGCATCTGCAATGTTAGAATATATTGAACGTCGGCTTGAACAAAATTCCAATATTATGTAATGAATGAGATTTTGTGTTTTCTTATGCGTATAATTATATTTATAATTAAAACTTAAAATATAATAGTTTAAAAGACCTTTTTAATAATGCGTAGAAGCACTATAATTATATTAAAATTCAATGTAATTAATTATATTTAATTTTTCAGTAACAAAAAGCAGTGTATAATAGAAATACATTTCTGATAGACGTAATATCAAAAAATTATGATCAAAAAATTGTTATGATCTTTTTTTTAAACCACATCACATCATACAAAAAGAATTTAATTTTTTCACAATACAAATTGAAGCGAACGTCAACCCCCATCAAAATAATAAACCTGAAAAAAACATAAAATTTCATTTACATTCTAAAAAGTAAACACGGGAAAATCACGAGCCCCGAAGAGCTCAAGCGACCACCCGTGAAGAGGTGCACGCGCTCACACATATACACACACACACAACCTGACGCGCGCGCACATACACACACACGCGGATGCAAACACACGGACGCACGCACCCACACTCACACATACACACAACTCATCTCCAGTCAAGGAGGTAACCAAAAAAGAATATGTTGGTCGCGAACTCCTTGCGGCTCAAGCAGCCAACCGTCCCATAACCAAAAATATATTGCGAATCCCAAGGGGGCTCAAGCGATCTCATGTTGGTCGCGAACTCCTTGCGGCTCGAGCGACCAAGCACGAGTGGCACGCGGGCCACTGACGCCGCGCTTATATAGCCGTATTAGCGCATGCGCACCTTTCGATTCCGCCGCCATGTTAGCGCCTGCGCACGTCTCGACTCTGCCGCCATGTTAGCGCCTGCGCACCTCTCGACTCCACCGCCATGTTAGCGACTGCGCACACCCGTTCTCGCGGGTATAAAAGACGTGCCTGCCAGGCAGTCAGCACCAGTCGTCGGCGGGCAGACTAGCGAGGTACTACTCTCCTCACTGACCACTCGACAGCGGTAATAGCCATGCAGCGAGGGACGGCCGTGGCGTGAGCTGGCTTCTACTTACGAAGCCTGGAAATCCGCCGCTAACGGCAATCTACCGCGACACCAGTCGCACTCCGAGGGACAGCAATGGCGAGAGCCGACTAACTCCGTTAGCCAGGAAATCCGCCACTTCTCTCTTCCCCGGCACTAAGTGCCACCTCACCAGGACTGTTACCTAGGTGCTGCCAGTCCTCCCTCCCGTCTCTGCCACCACAAGGCTCTGCCCGTGGCCCGGACCGCCGTATCGAACGTGCACCGGTCACCACGGGGTCACCTTGTAGGAGGTCCCCCCCCCGGGACAAAAAGGGACTATTGCATCACTTCCCCTCGCGCAGCGTTTAGCTTTAAAAAAATTATTTATTTTTCTTTATTTATTTTGTTAGGCAAAGTCCCAATTTATTTTACTTTTTGTTTCTCTTTCTTTTTGAAAATCAGCAGCAGAAAAGGTCAACTGGGAAATTGTTTGGTGATGTTGATAGCGAAAACTCTAAAGCCATTGTAAATAAAAATACTGGTAATGTTAAATATTTTGTTTGTGGCAAGCAGGGACATACGAAATTTAAGTGCCCTAACAGAAAATATTATTTATGTAATGAGACCGGGCATTTAGCTAAATTTTGTAGGAATAAAAGTAATATTGAAAGCGAAATAAAAGTTAATGCTTGTAGCAAGAGTAACGTTTATGATTCTAAATTAGTGAAAAAGTTTATTTGAGTGATATTGAAATGAAATCTTTTGTTTATACCGGTAGTGACATTTCGTTAATAAGAGTAAGCAATTATTTTAGGATTGGAGCACCAACATTGTGTGCTAAATATTGAAATTTAAAGGGTTAGGTTCGCAAGAAATTAAAACGTTGGTTTCATGCCAAGCGGAATTGATTGTTGATGATAATTCTTTTGAAATCGAGTTGAATATCGTAACAGATGAATTGATGAGGCATGATTTACTGATTGGTTCCTATTTCTAACGAAATGTGAAAATGTTTAATGAAAAAGGCAATGTTAGAATAAAACTCTGTATAAATAGAAAACATGAAAATGATAGCAAATTACCGAAAATATTTAGAATTGATTTGGACCTGGGAAAGGATAAACGTAGTGTTGATTTGAGTCACGTGGAAAAGGATAATGATAAAAATAAAATTCATGATTTAATCGAAAATTATAATTGTGATAATTTTAAAGACTTTGGTATTAAGATGAAAATTATTTTGAAGGATGAGGAACCAGTGTTTCAACCTGCACGACATTTATACGAGTACGAAAGAGAAATCGTCGATAAACAAATTATTGAATGGTTAGATCAGGGGATTATCAGACATTCTTTGTCGGACTACGCTAGTCCAATTGTCTTAGTCAAGAAGAAAGATGATTCTTTTCGCTTATGTGTAGACTATAGAAATTTAAATAAAAAAATTTGTAAAGACAGATATCCATTACCCGTAATCGAGGATCAACTGGATTCATTGAGAGGTGCAAGTGTGTTTAGCACATTGGATTTGTGCAATGGGTTTTTCCATGTGCCTATTGAGGAAAATAGTGTGAAATATACGGCTTTTGTGGTACCAGGGGGTCATTATGAGTTTTTGAGGACACCGTTTGGGTTGTGTAACTCACCATCCGTGTTTCAACGTTTCATTAACGTGATTTTTTCAAGTTTGATTCGCGAAAAAATAGTTATCGTTTATATGGATGACTTAATAATACCAGCCAGTGACCACCAAAGTGCTATATTAAAGTTAGAAAGAGTGTTAAGGGTAGCCAGTTCAGCAGGTTTACAAATTAATTGGAAAAAATATCAATTGTTAGTTTCGAAAGTTGAGTATTTGGGACATTGCGTTAAAAATGGATATATTAGGCCATCTGAGAGGAAGATTAAAGCTGTAATTAATTTTAGAGAACCGACGAATGTGAAACAGTTACAAAGCTTTTTAGGGTTAGCCGGATATTTTCGAAAATTTATTTTTAATTATTCGAGATTAGCTAGACCCTTAACCGATTTGTTACGTGACCAAAATGCATTTAGATTTGGGGACGCGGAACGTAATGCTTTTGTGTTGAAGTTGAAATTGACGCAGAATCCTGTGCTAATGATTTATAAACCAGAATTAGCGAAGGAATTGCATACTGATGCTTCGAAATTAGTTTTTGGCGCGATTTTGTTTCAGAAAAATGATAGAGACAATTGCTTAAATCCTGTACATTACGCAAGCGGTAAAACCACACCCGCTGAAGAGAAATACATGAGTTATGAGTTGGAAGTGCTTGCAATAATTAGGTCATTGAAAAAATTCAGCTTTTACACTGACGATTCAAAAACGAGACTTATGTGTTAGAGTCGCAAGATGGGCATTGATGCCAGGAAAAAGTATGTTGCACGTGGATGCGTTAAGACGTCAGCCGTTACTTGAATGTTTGGTGATAGATCAAATTGACGATGGCATGTTGCCAAGAATTTAGAAAGCGCAGTATGAAGACGAGATAGTTAGTAAATTGATAAAAGAGGTGAAGGAACGTAAACGTCAGGAATACGTTCTGAGAAATGAATTATTATACGAGGAAAACAAAGGTGTTATATGCCTAGTTCTTCCAGCTGCTATGGAACAAGCAATTATTCGAAGAGCACACGAGTTTGGACATTTTGCTATTGCAAAGACAGAAGATTTGGTCAAAAGGGATTATTGTATACCGAATTTGAGAAGCAAAGTTGAAAAGGTGATTAGGCACTGTGTATTTTGCATTGTCGCAGAAAGAAAACAAGATCGTGGAGAAGGATGGTTGAATTCTATTGTCAAGGGTTGTCTACCATTAGACACTCTTCATATCGATCACCTCGGACCATTGATTTCGACATGTAAAAGCTATCAATACTTATTTGTAGTCGTAGATGCTTTTACGAAATGGATTTGGTTATACTCAACAAAATCAACTGGATCTACGGAAGTTATTCAGAGATTTGAAAAAAAATTTGGAGTCTTTGGGAATCCAAGGAGAATAGTCTCTGATAGAGGTGTTGCATTTACTTCGCATGATTTTGATAAATTTTACAGAGAAAGAAGGTGTTGCGGAACGTCAAGGCGCTCCGGGCAAACGAGGGGCAAACGGCGGAAGCCCCCCTGCGCCCCGCGCGCTCGATGTCCCTCCGAGTGAAGGCGCGCCCCACCGCGAGCCGAAAACTTCGAAGAGAGGGGGCCCCCGAGGCAAGCAAGCACTCGCGTTGAGCCTTGCTTGCCACTTGCACGCAGCTAGCGGATCGCTACGCAGCACTCCCCTGATAGGCAGAGATGATCTCTCGCTGTTATTTCCTTTCCCCTTAACGCTGAGCGATCGGGCGCTCGCGTTCACGCGAGTATTTTTCGTGCGCGTTTGATGTTTTACAAGTGCAGCGTGGAGCAGAGCAGCCTATCGGAATAACGACTGGACGGAACAACGAGTGGACAAGGCCGACGGAGAGGATGTGGTGGACTATCACCTTTGACATAACCTTTTCTTGTTAACGCCTCGGATCGAGGCTTCCTTTATCCGCTTTCCCGCCATTCCGCCTCTGCCTCAATTCGCACTAGGGTCTAGTGTAGTTGAGGTCCGTCTCTTTTTTTGAGTGCGCGTCAGCATCATTCGTTCTCAGGCTCGGTTTCTCTATACATGTACTTATTCGGTTATAATTTCGCGCCGCAGTCGCTTTTCGTATTGGTTTTCGCTCGCCTATATTTTGACTCCTGTCAGCCTTCGCGTTCCGCCTCATGACTTGCTCTTTGCGTTATTGTTCACTTGGTTTTTTGTTTTATAATCTCCGATAAAAGCGTACATTTAATTTCGTTCCAAATCTTTGAGCCCCTTGTAATTTTGCTGAAGTGGATTAATAAATTGAGTTTATTTTGTTTATCCGTTTTCTTAATTTCAAGCCCTCTTTCTCCACCCGTTTCAGGAATTTACCGTCGTGCGGAACGCCGTGAAACTAGAACCGGCACCAAAAATAATATTTTGCTCAGGGCAAATCCTGAACAGACGGATTTCACACATATTGACGACAACAGGAGTTCCAAGACCAAACGGTAAAGTGGAGAGAATTAATCGAGTGTTGATTCCAATGTTAACTATATTATCTGCTCCAAATCCCAAAAAGTTGGTATAGATTTGTGGAAAGAGTTCAACAGCGTGTGAACGCAACTATCCATAGAAGTACCGGGAAAACGCCTTTTCAGTTGTTGTTTGGTGTTATGCATAAAATTCCTGAAAGAGAAGAAATTGTGAAGTTAATAGAAGAAGAGACAAAAGCAGAATTTGAAGAAGAGAGATCGAGCATGCGAGAAGAAGCGGCAAGACAGATCGAGAAGGTACAAAGCAAAAATCGACGCACTTTCAATCGTCGAAAGAAAGAACCTAATAAGTATAAAGCAGGAGATTTGGTAGCCATCCGAAGAAGTCAGCAAGAACCAGGACTGAAGTTAGCTTTCAAATTTTTGGGACCTTATCAGATAAGCAAGGTAAAGCCAAATGACCGATATGACGTTGTCAATGTGGGTGACAATGGTGGGCCGAAGAAAACCAGCACAAGTGCCGACAGTATGAAACCGTGGCCTGAAGATGAAGAAGAAAAGTTTTGAAATGCTTGAGGGCAAACATTTATCAGGAGGGCTGAGATTGTGGGAATCCAGTTAAGCTCGATAAACAAAAATTTTATTTCATCCATTTATTTAGTATTACTCAGGGAACAAAATATACCTCATTTGAATATTATTGAAAAGTGGAAACATGTCATTTCGCAGCAAAAAAATTTTTTTAAGTAAAAATTTTATTTTATCCGTTTATTTAGTGTTACTCAAGAAAAATGTTAAACTTCGAAACTGTTTTCAAATTAAATGTGTAAAATTTCCTCTCTGCGTTTAATACGGACTTGAGACCGTTTTTTGAACAGATGCTCTCCTCGTTAAGCTTTCAGAATAACCGCTCATTGTAACTTGTTCGTTTCAGATTTGCTCTTATGCTCGTAGCTTTGTTACTTGCCTAACAAACTGTGCAACTTTGATAATTGAACCGTATGTTCTTTTATCTAGGGTAGCCAAGTCAATCCTATGTTGTGCTCGTTCGTATTACAAAATAAAAGCTGTACACTAAAACTGTGCACGGGTGATAACAGTGTCCCCTTGTGGAACACACGCAGGACTTGTTTACACTGTTCTTAGTGTACAGCTTGTTCATCTGTAATGTGAACGGATATTATGCTCGTTAATCTGTTGTTTTTGTAACCGCTCTACAGCTAAGTATATCATTTGAATCTGTACTGTGCTTGTTAATCTTACAGATTAGCCGCACTAGAAACGGCACTAGAGCTTGTTCCATCTAGGTCTTTGCATGTACAGTTTGCTGCGCAACTTCAATACCTCTCATGTGCTAACTATTACCTGAACACGTCACAGTAATAGTTTGCACATGAATGGCATTGAAGTTGTCACTTTAAGCTCATCAAAGCAACTTCACTTATTTGTATATCATCCATTCTCTTTTATCCTTTTTTGCAATATGGGCAAATGTAAATGGAATCCATTCTTTCCGGGATCTTTTTATGCCTCATTTCGCGATACATTTCACATGACCATATCGGCGGCAATACTTGCATGCTACAAATGTATCACGTTTAATGCAAAAACAGTGAATGCATATATCTTTCATATCCTTTGATGTTTTTAATAATTGTTCAGCTACTTGCATTCGTTTATCTCCCTGATTGAAATTTATGTCAAATTATCTGTTTTCCGCTAAACATTCAATGAAATGTATAATGAACATACCACAACTTGTAAAATCTAATTGGTATGGTCTTACACAATTAAATTGTTTTCGGCTCCACTGTATGTTCTTCAGCTTATGAAGAATGATTGACATCCATTGTCTTTCAAGAAATCTTTAAATCGACTGATGTATCTATCTGAATCCGTTGAATGCAGAAACGGATCGAAGTGCATCAAACTTTCATCGTCAATATTTACGCATAATAGACGATAATGATTCTCATAAAGATAAGGTATGATTATTTTTTTGAATTGTTCAACTTTAATGTCTCCAACACTATTCACCTACGGATGGTTTCCATGAAAGTTTGCAAACATTTCATTGGCCAATGTGGTTGTGATAATCAGAATATTATTCTAATTTGGAACATTACTTATTATGTGGGTATCAATTATCGTCGATTCTACCCAATCTTTTGGTTTAAAAGTTTTGGATTCCATGCTTAAAATTTTAATTTCATATTCGCCATATATTGGCATTGTTTGGATTAATGGCTATTTTTTTAATATTCTTCAGCACCCGATGAATGTTGTGGGCGCAACATGTATACAAAATCATCACATTGGTCCACTCGGGACATATGTAAAACGCGTTCAAGTCCTACGCCTACAAAAATGCATGAAATTTTATGAAATTTTGAGAATGTAATTAGGAAGTATGCACAATTGTGCTAAAACATGTTTTTTTTTGAAATTCGAAAAAAATTCGAAAAAAAACAAAACTTGAAACAATAACGATTAAACACAATACAAACAATTAATTATTTAACTTATAATAAAGACGTGTTACTTGAACGCGTTTTACATACAACAACAATAACAAACTAAAGTGACAGCCATTATTTTGATCAAGTAAAAGGGCAACGGAGGTTGCTGGTGGTTGCCGACTATAAGCACAGATGGCGCAAGTGTAGAAATCTATTTACATTATTGATAAGTAATATTGAGAGGTCTTTTCCTTGAAGGAATATACATGAAGATGCCCGCCAAAAATAAGTATTTCAAAAATTCAATTATAATTTTTGTAATTGTTATTATAAAATAATTTGTAATTTTTGAAGTTTAGCTTAATTATTTTAATTATTATAATAATTCAATAACATTTATTTCGTTTGAAATTTAATAATTGTAATAGAAATGTATAGCCAAATAAATTCTTATTTAAGGTGAAATGCTACTTGGCCGAATCACATCAAATAGTAGTTCCAATTTTGCGGACACTACAATGCATTAAATTAAATAAAAAATACATACATATGATCCAAATGATAGCACAAATTAATTTGTCGCTCGGTATTTTGAAATTCAAAAAAAATTTTTTTTTTTTTATTGACACTGCACTTCTCACTTTGAGTACAACAAATAAATCTGAAACACAATAAATTGATGAAACAAGCGACAAATTATCAAAAAAAATTATGTACAATTCTGATGCACTGAATAAAACTTACTAAATATCGCACAAATTAAAGAAAAATTGGAACTACGAAATGTACAAAACAATAATAACAAATATGACGCTTCACAGACATTTGATATTCAGAACATTCTGCTTTGGGGTGCGCTCAATGTACATATCAGAACACAGAATAATATTTCCAGCTAGAACTCACAGATGGCGCGAGTTAAGAATGGTAATTACCGATTACAGTGACCTGATTCTTAATTGTAATGAATATGGAATTAAATATTAAAAATAAACTGAATTTAAACATAATTTGTACTCCTAACACGAAAAAAGAAAATATAAATCAAAATAAAATTAAAAAAAAAACAGAATAAAGGACTATAAATTAAAAAAAAAGAAGACTAAAGATACTGAAATAAAAAAAAAGTAAAAAATTTAAATACAAAAAAAAATTAAACGAAAGAAAATGAAATTCTATAATTAAAAACAGAATAAATAAATATAAATTAAAATGAAAATTAAAGCAAAGAGATATTACGAAAAATAAGAAAGAAATTGAATTTAAAAAGAGAACAAGGAGATAAATTAAAAAAAGAAGAGTGAAGAAACTGAATTTAAAAATAAATAACAAGAAAGAACATGAAATTAATAAATATGAAAAAATGAAATTAAGAAATAATAAAAGACAGAATAAATTAATATGTGTTAACAGTAAAGTTAAAAACTGGCGAATCTTAAATTAATAATATTCACCTTATTCACAATTGATGTTATAACAAACCAAAAATTAAACCAAAAATGAATATATTAGAATAACTGCTTATAATCCACTTTATTTCTTTTCACAATATGAATCGTCGTATATAATCAAAACTAAACACGTCTTGTGTCGCTGTCGTTCGAGAGCCAACTGCTCGCTCATACCAAAATTCAAAATATAATTCCTCAATCACACGATCTTTCGTATCATTAGCAAATTCGTCCAAACAATATGAATGAAAAAAAAAGAAAAGATTGATACTGCAATTAAAAAAAATAGGCAGAAAGAAAATGAAACTGGAAGAAAAGTAAATTAAATAAAATTAAAAACAGAATAAAAAATATAAATTAAAAGCAAAATATGAGCAAAGAAAAATCGTAAAAAAAGAAGAAAAAGGGAATAAAAAAATATAAATTAAAAAGAGAATAAGAGTAAAGAAACAGAAATTGAAATTAAAAAATAATAACAAAGAATAAAGAATGATTTATAAATTAAGTTATGGTTTGTTTGATATTCAAGTAGAGACAATGGATGTAAAATTACGAACAATATTTATTTATTTGCCAGTTACGTCTGCCTGGTCAATGTCCAACGAAGAAGTTCGAAAATAAGGAAATAAAATGATTGACTAGTAGTTTAATAACAAATAAGATAGTATATGAGGGAACACGACGTCCGTGTAGCCTCAGCGATGGGTGCTAATGCCTGGTTAGAAATGGACTGACTGTGCCACTAGGAAGGAGATGTTAATAGACTACTCTTGAGAATAGAGTCTCGTGGTAGGCGATAGAGTTATGTTGCAGCAAGGCGCTTACTGGTCTGCAAGAGTATGAAAGACAGTATGGTCTTTCAGAGAGCCGTCGCAGTATTTTGTCTTAGGCTAAGGATAGGTATCCCGGAGTATCTCGGGAGATGTGAGCGATACGAAGTCTTCGTGCCATCTGAATCTGCTGGCTCGAAGCGCGCGCTTATAAAGGCGCCTCCCCACTCTTACCGCGTGGACGTCGGGGTGGACGCCACGCTGGACAAGCGGCGATGTGTGGACGCCACGTTCGTCTGAATTTTGTGGAGACGTGTGGACGTCACGTTTGTCGGATTTTGGTGGAGGTGTGTGGAAGTTACGATTGCTAACAATAATTAATGTGAAAGAATAGTAACATGATTGGAATCTGTCATATTTCAAAAGAAAAATCAGTGTTAGTTTATTTGAATAATGGTGTTAATTTAACTCTGAAATTTGGAGAGGTGTGGACGTTCTGATCGCCAACGTGGTATTTTTCAAGATATTTATTATATTAAACATTTCACATTACACACATATTAAATTTTTTATATTTTTTTTTTATAATTTAATACTGTCTTAATGGCATCTGTTGTGTTGCAAATTGCACTAGTGGCATCTGCTGCGCTAACGGCATTGAATGTATCAATGATAATGGCTGCGCTGAAGGCATTTGTGGCACCATTACCATCATCGGCTGTATCCTAGAATTCATGGGTGTTGCATTTTGGCGTCTCGCGTTTCGTATTTCTCTGTCTTTTTGTTTTTTAATTTCCCGCCTCACCGCAATTCATTCTACCTGAAAAAAATAATATATATTTAGTTAATAATCATAATCAATTTATAACTAGAAATTTGAAAATAATGATTTTAATGCCTGGTATGCAGAGCGCAATGGCCCATTGCTCGTACGTTGCGAGTATGATCGTCTTCGTTGCTCGCTATTACAATCAGCTGATCGATTACGTTGCACGTTATTATGATCAGCTAATTAATTACGTTAGCAACATATGCAGTGTCGGTTATCTAATTGCTGCTGCAACATCAAAATTTGCATTTGCAGCAACTTAAATTGCTGTATTGAACTTTCATGTGACGGCAACGGTGCTGTTAGCGGCGGCAACGGGGCGGCCGGCGGCGGCAACGGCGGCAACGGTGCTGCTGGTGGCAGCAACGGTGTTGCTAGTTGTCCTTCTGCAGTCATTTTCGCAGATCGTCGGGTTTTTCACCTGCAAAATATATTTATGAATATATTTGGATGAATAAATTTAAGAAAAAAAATGTACATAAATTTAAAAGAAAAGAAAATTAAAGTAAGTAAGTAAAAACAACATGAAGAAATTGAAATTAAAAAATAATAAAGCAAAGAATAAAGCAGTACAAAGTAAAAAAAAAGTAAAGAAACTGAATTAAAAAAATTGGAAGAAAATGGAATTAAAAAGGAGGAAAAAAATTGATTTGAAAATTATAAAAGGCACAATAAATTAAATGAAACTGACATTAAGAAAAATAGTCAGACAGAAAAGAAAAATGAAACTGAAAGAGAATAAAGAGATATAAATTATAAGCAAAATAAGAACAAAGAGGTATTACAAAATAAAGAAAATGAAATTAAAAAAAGAATAAACAGATATAAATTAAAACAAAAAGAAAAGTAAAGAAACTGTAATGAAAAAAAAATAAAATAAGAAGAAAGAAAATTGAATTAGAAAGTAGGAAGAAAATGAAATTAAAAAAACAGATAAGAAAAGAAACTGAAATTACAAAAAAAGAAGAAAGAAAATGAATAAAGAGGAAATTTAAAAATAATAAGACCGAATAAACAAATTTGAGTTAAATAGAAAAAAGAATGAAACTGACATTATGAAATATAAGCAGAAAGAAAATGAAACTGAAAGAAAATGAAATTGCGTACAATTAAAAAGTGAATAAAGAAATATTAATTAAAAGGAAAATAAGAGCAAAGAGGTTTTACAAAAAATTAGGAAGCAAATGAAATTAAAAAAAAAGAAATATACATTAAAAGGAAAAGTAAAGTAAAGAAACTGCAATTAAAAAAGAAAGCAAGAAGGAAGAAAATTTAATTAAAAAGCCGGAAGAAAATGAATTGAAGAAAAAAAATAAGAAAGAAAATTAATTCAGAAGATAGTGAAATTAAAAAATATTAGAAGACAGAATAATAAAATATTATAAAATAAAAGGAAAAAAAACAATAAAGAAAATTAATTCTGAAAAAAATAAAAGTAAAAAACACTAAAAAGTAAAATAATGTTATGGACTTCAAGATTACATAGAATTACAATGTTTAATTCACTTATACTGCATTTTATTAATCTAGTGTTACAGGTATGTAGCCACATATGTAATGTCGGCGACATAAGAATAATGCGGATACAAGTGAACAGTGACAAGTAACCGTAACAAGTCACAAGCAACAAGTGAAGTCAAGAGTGAAGTCACCAAGTGAAGTCAAGAGTGAAGTGTGAAGTCACCGGTTTCGCGAATCCCTCCTTTATAAAGGGTTTAAGAATAAAGTTGGCGTGAGATTAAGTTACGAAGATCCTAAACATTCATCACATAAACACTTCTCCGATTAAATTATGCTTCGAACGTTATTTAATATTTTACTTTATCTGTAACCAGGCGCCGATGATAATTTTACAGACAAAACAATTAATCAAAAGAATTCTTGGTCGCGTCAGCGCGGACGTAACAATAAATAATATTATTAAAAACATATAATAATACAGAATGTTCTTATTGTATAATATTCTAGTACTACAATTATAAAAGGAAACTAAAATATTAGAAAATTTCTACTTACATTTACTTGAACGGTGGACGTCACGTTAGATTTATTTTTTCTTCCTGAAACAATAAATTATGAAAACCATTAATATATTTTTTATTTCAGTTTTACGCATTCATTCAAAGAAAACAAAATTTATTTACATTAGTACAAAAAATTACATATTGCAAATTAATTTAAGTTAAAATAAGGAGTATTATATTGTAATATTACTTACTAGTTTTTATATTACGATTAATTAAATATGTATTTACTTGGCATTGTTACAAGATCCGCGAATATCACTTACTATAAAAATTGTCGGCGGCTTCGAACGCACATTTAACAATGTGAGGTTTATTGACATCATCACCTACTAAAACAAGATTAGGGCCGTACCGGTCGATTAGGAAGCCTGAGTTCTTTTTTCCACTGACATTTGACGTAATTTTAATTTTGTGTGTTTTAACATATGAAATGCAAACAAATAAAAAAATTTGGTAATTGTATACAATATTACCCCCCCCCCCCCCTTGGGTTTTTT